>JAFIRS010005146.1:0-64677 GCA_018342105.1 Gonioctena quinquepunctata
ATATTTTGAGTCGAGTACTGAATAAACCGAATCAAAACATCAATCAACAATCAATGATAGCACCATTACTGATTCCTTCAATCGTTCGATAAATGTCCAAACCAACTACATATGCTTTGTGTTGAATAAACCGAAACCATACACCAGTCAATAATCATCGCACTACCATTAATGAAGCTTCAGCTGAATCCTACCCGACTAATTCCTACAATCGAAAAATGCCCATATCAACTTCATATTTTTTTATCGAACCGAACGATACATCATCCGGCAATCAATAATAGCAACATCATTAAGCACCACTCTAATATCTCCACTCGAGGAGTGTTGAGATCAAATTCATATACTTTGTGTCAAATACTGGAGAATACAATATACCGAATCCATACGCTAATCAGCCATGCATATTATTATAATTAACCATCATCCCAATTTTCCCAATCGAGTAATGCTCAAACATATGCATATATATCTATTCAGATCACAAATATCAATGAATACCATGAACCGGAACCTACAATCAATAAAAGTATCATTATTATGTTTCAATGTGATTCTCCTAACAAAAAACTACTCAAAATCGGTGAAAATCTAATACTGGAGAATACAATATACCGAATCCATATGCTAATCATCCATGAATATTATTATAATTAACACTCATCCTATCGACATGCAAATATGAATTTTATTTCAATGTGCGTTATCGATAAATAGAGCACATAATGCAACAGGTACCGGGGGTCGGCGGTACGGACCCTTCCACGCGGCGCGATTGATCCGAACACCTGCAAGCGCTTGACGCGAACACGCTGGGAGATTTTGGACAAAAATTAACAGCTTGGACCTTAGAAATCCTTATGGGAATTAACATGGGAAAACGGACGATTTTGCGCCGGAACCGGTGCAGCACATCTACTGAAATCAATTGTGGACATCACCATGGTATTGGTCATTGCGGAATATTGGGAAACGAAACAGCTGATAAGTTAGCTAAAAAGCAACGTCTTCTACGAATATGATCGAAATCCATCCCTATAATGACATAGTCAAACTAGAAGAAAATAATATGCTCATACGTTGGGAGAGATATTGGAAGAATTTCACTGCAACATCCACTAATCATTACATACTCATACATCCAACATTACCATTGGGAATTCCACATCTCTCAGATTACATCTAAGCAGGAAGAGCAGTCCCTATAACACGACTCAAATTCAATCACGGCAGATTCCCAGCCCATTTATATAAAATCGGTTTATCCCAAACACCTTCTTGCACATGTGATCATCGATCTGTGACTTGAATTACATATTCTTTTCTTGCTTGAATCACACTCCAGAAATACACTAGGAGTCTATTACAAATTCACACTATTTCTTTTCCGTTGATTATAACATATCTGCTTATTATGCAGAATAATGCTCTATTTGATATTTTGGCAACATTTAAAAAGATATTGGTCTAGATCTTTAAAGTCATACTCTAACAAAAGTCTGTGGCAAAAGGATTCTTCCAAAGCCAACCCTACCCACACACACACATATTGGCAGGGTGGGCGCAGTACACATGTAAATGTATTCTTGTACAATAATTTGATGCAGTTATCTAGAGTGTGTTTCCCATGGGGGTCTGCTAAGCGATATTAGGTCTATGTCTCCAATAAAATTTTGATCATATTCGAAGTACCCACCTAAGTTCAATTCATTGTTCCTTTTATACAGGATGTCCCACGACGATTAAGACAAGGAATATTTCGGAACTCGAGAGTAGTAGAGAATTGTTATTTTGGGGTAGTAAATTAAAGCAATTGGTGCAGCTGTTGTTGATATTATGTGACCCAATGAGCTTTTTGTTTTTGGTCACGTGACATCAGATTCACAATTATTAATGGGACAACCTGTATATTTTGGCATTTCTATGTTCCTCCCGATAAAATGATTCCAACAAACTTCGCACTTGTGGTCTAAAACGATTAATTTGAGAACTACAGCTACTTCAATATCCTTGAGCCCACGACGATTTGTTAATAAAATATGAATAATTATTATAATTTTGCCTTGTTTTACTCATAACAAAAAATATAGGACTGCCCAAATATACAGGGTGACCCTGAACTTAAATAATTTGGCAATTGCTCGTTTCAGACGTTTGTCGTAATCGTGGGCCCAAGGAAATTGAAGTACCTGTAGTTCTTAAATTAATCGTTTTAAACCACAAGTGTGATGATTTGTTAGAATTGTTTTATCGGGAGGAACGTAGATAGGCCAAAATATACAGGTTGTCCCATTAATAATTGTGAATCTGATGTCACGTGACCGAAAACAAAAAGCTCATTGGGTAACATAATATCAAAAACAGCTGCACCAATTGCTGTAATTCATAACCCCAAAATAAGAATTCTCTACTACTCTCGAGTTCCGAGATATTCCCTGTCTTAACCTATATATATATATATATATATACAGTGACCGGCAGAAAGTACGCATCACATGGGATTTTTTTTTAATATAATATTTTGACAAATCTCGATACATGCAATCGCTTCTGCATCAAAAGAAACCCCAAAAGATGTTGTACAGTGCCGTTCGTCTCTTCTTGTTTGGCGGGAAATTTAAAAAATTTAAAAATCATGTCTCAAAACACACTCATTTGAGAAAATATTGAAAAATGTTATTTAGAAAAGTTGTTTAGAACGACATTTCATAGCTATGCACAAATTTGGAAAAAATTTGAGATGAAAAAATAAAAATAAATTTTTGCCATAAAAAAAATTTCAATTTCGAAAAATACATTTCTGACAAATAAACTCATTAGTAAAGCCCAAGAGTAATATTTTGAATAATATTTTGTAAAGATTCACCAGCTACTTCTATTTTATTCGAAGAAAATTTTAAATCTGTGGATTTGCCATGTGTTCAGCTGCTTTATAAGAGGTCACAGAAATATCTTCAGGACATTATAATCCCGTTACTGTTTATTATTAACAAAGAACCATCTGTATCAATAATGAACAGTATCGGGATTATTAATGTCCTGGAGATATTTCAGTGACCTCTTATGAAGCAGCTGAATACATGGCAAATCCATAGATTTAAATTTTTTTCCGATTAAAATAGAAGTAGCTTCAAAATATCATTTGAAATATTACTGTTGGCCTTACTATTGAGTTTCTTTGTCTAAAATGTATTTTTCCAAATTGAAATTTTTATTATGGCAAAAAATTGATTTTTATTTTTTTATCTCAGATTTTTTTCAAAACTTGTACATAGCTATAAATAACGTTCTGAACAACTTTTTCGAATAACATTTTTCGATATTTTCCCAACTAAGTGTGTTTTAAAACATAATTTTTTTTTTTTTTTAAATTTCACGAAAAGACGAACGGCACTGTACAACGTCTTTCGGGGTTGCTTTTCATGCAGAAGCGATTGCACATATCGATATTCGTCAAAATTTATCAATAAAAGAATTTCCCATATGATGCGTACTTTCTGCCGGTCACTGTATATATATATATATATATATATATATATATATATATATATATATATATATATATATATATATAATATATAGGTTGTAATACTAGTTGTGCACCAAATTTCACATCGAAGACACATTTTTGTAAAAAAGGCTTAGATTTTCAATGAATTGGGTGTATAAAGGCACCTAACGTTGTTTTGGAAGTGTTCTTGATTACTTTTATTGCAAAGTTTATGAACTGTTTAAAGAACTGTTTTCTTTGAAATATGGTTAGGTGTATGACGTAGTCCACTGCTTGTTGGCTGGATTTGAGATATCTCACCTTGATTTTGACAACATAATTACTCAATCAGAATTGATGAATACCTTGGTTCATCACTTTTGATAACATAACCTTAATTGTTCCCCATTCAATTCCACGATTTCGACTATTAGGCTTATGTAACCCAGCCCAGCTGGAGTAGAACTCGATTATTTCAAAGTAAAGGTGGTAATTAATATCAACAATTGATTGATTGTTTTGAGGTGATATTCGAATATGTAATTGCTTCGATAATGGCTTATGTAACTATTCGATTATGGGATGACCTTGCCGAGGTAGGAAGCTTTTATGAACTGTAAGTCGATAGGGGAATTACATTTTGAATGCACCTGAAAATGTATGTATCCTGGGAAATACTCAAATATATGAATAGTAGAAAAACCTCTCTCAAGGGGTCGATTGGGATCAATTTAAAAATGAATAAAAATATATTTTCTCGCAAATGTTACGAATTTTTGCTTAGGGCTCTGTGATAATGGATTCGTACCGAATTGAACTGATTTTTACTCGTCAAAATGTTTCATACATTCAATTTGGAAAAAAAACACTGAAATGGACTTACAATATTAATTTTACTAGTTAAAATTATAAAATATCATATCATGTTCAGATTTACTTATCCTTTCCCGTGTCAGACCTTTTGGAGGCCAACCCAACTAACATTATAGGAAAATTATACCAAGCAGAGGCATATAATGGCCTCAAGAAATCCGAATTTACCTATTTATGACCCAATATTCTACCTTCAACTACTAACTAACTCCAAAGTTATAATTCGAGTTATAAAAACCTTAATTGAGACCACCGAATCTCCTTCAAAAACCATAAATTAATAGGTGTAGTGCATAGTGTGAAATCACTTGTTATGAACTTCAAATATACCTTCACAGACTCATTCGTCAATAGAGTTATTCATCAGGTAAATTTCACCTAAAGGTGACCAGAAAAATGTGTTCAAAATACTCGAACTTTCAGGGAAAACTTTCTAGTAAATATTAACCTAATTATTACCTCATGTATGTTCACATAGTCAGGGATGAACAAGTCGGTAAACAGGTCTACTACTCTACATTACCTATTTTGGCACTAATCAAGTTGCCTGCGTGTCATTCAGCCCATATCTGTTAGGTGAGAACATCATTGGATTTTTCTCTGGAAATTAATGTTAACCAATATAAATAATTATCAGTTATTATTTTTTGAAGTGATATTGAGATATTGTCTATATTCTTGTAAGCTTTTTTTCAATAGTTGAGTGTACTTTTGTATTTTCAAAAGTGGAATTTTATAGTTAAATCCAACCTAAAAAAAATATGTTTTATTTTCCTTACTCCTTTTGATTTGCGTAAGATTTCATAGAAATACTTGGAAGTGGTCAGAGAGATTTTATTCCTTTTCCAACTTTTGAGTATTATACGGAAATAGAAACGTTGTTTGTGTTTTCCAATGAAAATATGCCCTTTTTTCTTACAAGTGATTCGTTAGAATGATGGATGGCAATTTTATATTCACTAAATAAATTCTGAAATCCACCTTCCCAGCCTACCGTAATGTTTTTTCAATTATTTCTATCAAAAACTAAATGGATAAAATATCCATCACCAGGTACCAATATTTCGTATTGCTTATTCAATTCCACTAAATGAAGGAAATAGTAATACGACAGTTACCGTCTTGTTTATCCACCCAAAAAACATATCCTATTTGAAGACTGAAACAGAAACAATAATTCTAAATGCTTTTCATTTATGTAACATATAAATTATCGCAATAAAAACTTGAAACAATAATTAGAATTAAATCCCATTATTTATGCGTCCGTTCTGTGGTGCATGCATATAAAATATGCGGCAATAAATTAATACGAAATCGTAAGAAATTTAGGCAAGATGTTCGTTAAATAACAACTCTAAAAAGCGAGAATGACAAGTATGGACATGGCACGCCAAGAAGACCCATATTTCATGATTTAGCTTGTTCCAAGTCGAGATATCTTCAGTAGTTGATATCGATTCATAAAATGGTTCATCGCTAAAGAATATGACAGAGCAAATACAAGTTTCGAGCAAATTTGATCTTTAACAAAATCGTTCTTGAGGTATATTTCGATTTCTTTTCCTTCGGCCTCTCTGTGTATTTTTAGATTGCGGTTGTATTTTCTGATCATTTGCATATCAACTACTGAATTTTGTAATATTATTGTTCCTGAAATTGCCTATAAAGACTGTGGACACCAACAGGTTTTACTTCAGCAAATAATACCCTGTTCTCTATCAACATATTTATTGTTGTGTCTCCGGATAAAATTAAATGAAAGTTCATAGGAACTTTATTTCTGACTGTATTAGATTAAATATTCCATTATTATCGATCGGAAGTTGAAAATATTATGATTATGCAAATAAAAACCCCATTGTTTGGAATTATGTTGAGAATTTCAGAAAATCGTAATGTATAGTTGAATAATATTTTTTTTTATTTTTATGAAATTTACATAACTCATGATTTGTTCGTATTGACTTCTACTCATGCTTATTGCCACTGCAAGCAAGCTAGAAAGCAATGTTTGAATTCAGCATTTATATTTATTTGAAATAATAAAAACTTGACCTGTGGTAGAAGTCCATTGTATCTCGAAGTGGAGTGGTATAATTTCATGAAGAAGAAAAACACGAAGTCGTCTCCACAATATAATATTAAGAACGATTAGGTCAATACCATCGATTATTGAACATGTTTCGAACCTCTATAGGTTCATCTTCAGCATATATAAAAGTATTCTACAATGAAAGAAGAACAAAGACTTAGTTACATGGGTAATATGATACGATAAGTGCTACTTACATGGAGATGAAAAAATTCAAAAAAAAAATTAGTTTTGTAGGTTAATGTTACTAAAAATTTTTATATAATTCCCATGTTTATAACGTAGACCAATTGGGAAAATGGGAATACCCCTTTCAAGGGGTGCGTCCCATACTTAAACTTGGGAGGGCCGAAAACTTCAGCCGATACAAAATAATTCGAAGCCATGAGGAAAACAACAAATGCAATGGCGGTGATTGACAGCACATAAAGAGCCAACCATCTGTCAGACTGAATTGTCGAACCTAGCCATGGAACGACGACAAGAGAACTCCATGCACGGAACAAAATTGAACTAGATGTAAATCAAAACCAAAGTGGTAACTATACCATGCGTAGAGCTCAGATGTCACCTATCCATATTTACAAATTTATATATATCCATAAGAGTAAAACAATTATGTATCAAAATAAAGAACAGTATGTATATGACAGACTAGTTATTACAACAAAACAACCCGAAGTGCAACTTGTACTGAAAAAGGAAAACACCACAGAGCAAACAGGAATGGCCCTGTCCAAACGAACGAATGCACTATGACGTAGAACAATTGGTTTATCGGAGATCAAGGAAGGAAAAAGTTCTAATGAAATGTAAGAGAATTAAAAAACTTACGACAATCAAACTGTACTTGTTCGTTTAAGGAAATAACACTCGGATTGTTTATGACGGCATTGATCTCAAATATTTCAAGAAAATTGAGTAGAGAACCCTTTTGGCAAACATGTAAAATATCTAAATCAGTCTCTATATCAAAAGTATGGTTGTAATTAAGAATATGGTTAGCAAATGAACTTTTGGTATTATAATCCTCTATGTGTGGGTTTCTAGAACTCTCAATCAGTTTAACATGTTCACCAACTCTTGTTTTTATTTTTCTACCACTCTGACCGACATATTGGGCAGCACAATCGGTCTGTGAACATGAAATTCTGTAGACTCCTGATTTGTGGGAGAGAGGTACTTTATCTTTAGTATTGACTAACATTTTGGAAATAGGATCCGTAGTATAAAAGGAGAAATTGATATCATTACCGAAACGTCTGAAAATATTCAAGATATCAAGAGAAACTTTGCCTAAATAAGGAATAGAACAATATTTGTTAGTTTTTTCGATCGGAACTAAACTTCGATGGAGGGATTTGATTAGATGTTTGTCACGAATTCTGTTGATTAAGTAGGGGGGGAAACCATTGTTGTGACCTATTTGTTTAATAATATTCCATTCAATATTGAAACTTTCAGGGGCCAGAGGGATATTAAATAGTCTATGGCAAAGAGAGTTAAACGCTGCGAATTTATGGGAATTAGGGTGGCAAGAAGAAAAGGGGATTACTGTATCTGTATGAGTTGGTTTCCTATAAATCGAAAAATCAAATTTAGAATCGTTGATATTTAACATTAAATCTAAAAAAGGGAGAGAATTATTTTTAGCTATTTCCATAGTAAATTTTATCGCGGGGTGTAAGGAGTTTAAAAATTCTAACAACAGATTTACTTCTTGAAGATTCCCATTGAAGAGAACAATGCAATCATCCACATATATGTGCCAGAAACTTATTTTGTGAAATAAAGGAAAGAGTTTGAGGTTATGTTCTAAATCAGACATAAAAATTTCTGCTAGAAGTGGGGACAAATTACTACCCATAGCTAGGCCAGAATTTTGTGCAAAGAATTCATTGTTAAACTGAAAGAAGTTTTGTTGTAAAACAGTGTTCAAAAGGCTGCATAAATTGAGGACATGAAAAGAAAGAACATCTGCCTTAAATAATAGCTCTCTTACTAACCTGATACAGTCTTCAGGGGGGACACTAGGAAACAAATTAACCACGTCGAAAGACAACAAAATAGAATTTGGTGGCACTACAACATCTTTGATTTTTTGAGTGAGTTCAAATGAATTCAACAAAGAAAGAGGATTATGAAAATGGGTGATCTCTTTAATAAGGGAATTTAACCAAGAAGCTAATTTAGCTAATCCCCATCAGACCAGTTGTTTCTTATTGTAACTCTCCAGTATCTAAATTAGCTTCTTGGTTAAATTCCCTTATTAGATCACCCATTTTCATAATCCTCTTTCTTTGTTGAATTCATTTGAACTCACTCAAAAAATCAAAGATGTTGTAGTGCCACCAAATTCTATTTTGTTGTCTTTCGACGTGGTTAATTTGTTTCCTAGTGTCCCCCCTGAAGACTGTATCAGGTTAGTAAGAGAGCTATTATTTAAGGCAGATGTTCTTTCTTTTCATGTCCTCAATTTATGCAGCCTTTGAACACTGTTTTACAACAAAACTTCTTTCAGTTTAACAATGAATTCTTTGCACAAAATTCTGGCCTAGCTATGGGTAGTAATTTGTCCCCACTTCTAGCAGAAATTTTTATGTCTGATTTAGAACATAACCTCAAACTCTTTCCTTTATTTCACAAAATAAGTTTTTGGTACAGATATGTGGATGATTGCATTGTTCTCTTCAATGGGAATCTTCAAGAAGTAAATCTGTTGTTAGAATTTTTAAACTCCTTACACCCCGCGATAAAATTTACTATGGAAATAGCTAAAAATAATTCTCTCCCTTTTTTAGATTTAATGTTAAATATCAACGATTCTAAATTTGATTTTTCGATTTATAGGAAACCAACTCATACAGATACAGTAATCCCCTTTTCTTCTTGCCACCCTAATTCCCATAAATTCGCAGCGTTCAACTCTCTTTGCCATAGACTATTTAATATCCCTCTGGCCCCTGAAAGTTTCAATATTGAATGGAATAATATTAAACAAATAGGTCACAACAATGATTTCCCCCCCTACTTAATCAACAGAATTCGTGACAAACATCTAATCAAATCCCTCCATCGAAGTTTAGTTCCGATCGAAAAAACTAACAAATATTGTTCTATTCCTTATTTAGGCAAAGTTTCTCTTGATATCTTGAATATTTTCAGACGTTTCGGTAATGATATCAATTTCTCCTTTTATACTACGGATCCTATTTCCAAAATGTTAGTCAATACTAAAGATAAAGTACCTCTCTCCCACAAATCAGGAGTCTACAGAATTTCATGTTCACAGACCGATTGTGCTGCCCAATATGTCGGTCAGAGTGGTAGAAAAATAAAACCAAGAGTTGGTGAACATGTTAAACTGATTGAGAGTTCTAGAAACCCACACATAGAGGATTATAATACCAAAAGTTCATTTGCTAACCATATTCTTAATTACAACCATACTTTTGATATAGAGACTGATTTAGATATTTTACATGTTTGCCAAAAGGGTTCTCTACTCAATTTTCTTGAAATATTTGAGATCAATGCCGTCATAAACAATCCGAGTGTTATTTCCTTAAACGAACAAGTACAGTTTGATTGTCGTAAGTTTTTTAATTCTCTTACATTTCATTAGAACTTTTTCCTTCCTTGATCTCCGATAAACCAATTGTTCTACGTCATAGTGCATTCGTTCGTTTGGACAGGGCCATTCCTGTTTGCTCTGTGGTGTTTTCCTTTTTCAGTACAAGTTGCACTTTGGGTTGTTTTGTTGTAATAACTAGTCTGTCATATACATACTGTTCTTTATTTTGATACATAATTGTTTTACTCTTATGGATATATATAAATTTGTAAATATGGATAGGTGACATCTGAGCTCTACGCATGGTATAGTTACCACTTTGGTTTTGATTTACATCTAGTTCAATTTTGTTCCGTGCATGGAGTTCTCTTGTCGTCGTTCCATGGCTAGGTTCGACAATTCAGTCTGACAGATGGTTGGCTCTTTATGTGCTGTCAATCACCGCCATTGCATTTGTTGTTTTCCTCATGGCTTCGAATTATTTTGTATCGGCTGAAGTTTTCGGCCCTCCCAAGTTTAAGTATGGGACGCA
The DNA here is from genome assembly GCA_018342105.1 of Gonioctena quinquepunctata. Lineage (NCBI taxonomy): Eukaryota > Metazoa > Arthropoda > Insecta > Coleoptera > Chrysomelidae > Gonioctena > Gonioctena quinquepunctata. Next base: position 10,565 of record JAFIRS010005146.1, read on the forward strand.
CGCCTTGAAAGGGGTATTCCCATTTTCCCAATTGGTCTACGTTATAAACATGGGAATTATAAAAATTTTTAGTAACATTAACCTACAAAACTAATTTTTTTTTTTTTTGAATTTTTTCATCTCCATGTAAGTAGCACTTATTATTATTCATGGAAACAATTTTATTATTATAATTTGTGGAGACGACTTCGTGTTTTTCTTCTTCATGGAATAAAAACTTGGTTTGGGGATCTTTCAATCCATTTGAATATTATTATTTTGAAACAAGGAAATTTATTCATTTCATTCTACGATTGAGTTTATTTAGAAAATGACAATGACAACAATAATATAATTATTATGCATAAAAAGGATCATAATAATTGAGTATGACAGTCGCAGTACCTCCTGACCTACATTTGCTATTCACTTATAAGTAACAGAAAATATAAGTAAACTCGATGAAAATTTCGAAGGAAAGTTGAATTCTGTTTGACTTTGATTTTGAACCATAAACTGAATTTGTAGTGATACTTACATTTGAACTCCAAATAAATAATATACCCAGTTCATACATATAGGGAAGTCGGTAAATAATTTTTCGTAATTCAACTCAGTATTTTATTTTAATCCTGCTGATGATTCAATGTATAAATTGCTCAAGTATTTCATTCATCACAGCTCAAAATCTCATTTGTTTGAATGTACAGTATACCGTATATAAGTGCTTTCAAATATTTGGTATTGAAGCAATGAAAGCAGTAGAATAACAACAAATAATATGATATTTTATGAGAAGGAATACATTCGTGGAACAAATAGAATACTTGACCCACCACAATGAAATACACGATGGAAAACAATCATTGATTTGAATTATATACCTATTGAAATATTCATAACAATTGCGTGCTGAATCCTCAATATTATCTACATTGAAAAGGATTTATTCGAATTTCATGTACATATAATGATTCCTCAGCATTTTGAATATACTGATACAGTTGAACCAATTCAAAATTCAATTCACAATACGCAGATAATATTTTTCCCCCAACACAGCTTTTATGTTACTCTAATCAAGTACTCCGAATTCTTCTTGCAGTAACTTTAATGGAAAAAAACAAATCAACCAAACAACTCTCCGAAATCAAATAATGATAATTTTCCAATCAAATTTGTATTTTCTCTCACTTTCTTGAGTAGCAGTAAGTAATATTTATTTTCTTAACTCAAACTAGAAATTTTTCTGATGCAAGAATACTGGAGTAAAACTGAGGCTACTACATAGTTTTTAAATCACGATGATTTGAACAATAATGGATAATAATATTCTTACAACTGAGTCGATAAAAATAAAAAGTTGTTTCAAATTCACATAAATCGATGTTTTGATTTGCTATCCTGAAAAACAAATTTGTTTGGCATAAATAAAATATATTTAATTGAATTATTATTCTTCTATGGGTACCAAGCAGACACACTATGACATTTTTCATGATAAAAGTTTTAATGTAAGTTGGTTTTGATAGAGCCCTGCTGACAATTTTCCATTTGTCCGACAAAAAAGTCAAATTTCGTTATTTATATCAGCTGATATAGCAAACTGTACTCTGGTAGATAATCGTTAATTTGACAAAAAAATACTCATACCATTTTTTATTCCATCAAGATTATAATACTTACATCATTTATAACGTGGGTTGACCATTCCCTCTCAGATATGTGGAAAATGTTTGTTCATACACAACAAATACCTCTCCAAACTCTCTTTCTCAGAATTTATCGCAACAATTTCACATAGGTCTAGCGCCATCTAGCGAAGAATAATTGAACTGACTTTATTCTCGTGCAGCGGCTCTATTTCGGCTAGATATTCGCTGAATGTTTTTCGGAATGACAATATTGGATTTCTCAAAATGATAAGACCCAGAATCATCACCTTGTCCCGTAAAGTTCGAACAAACTTTCAGAAAAGTTCTTTTTTTTCTACTTCGAACACCCTCAGAGAATAATGGGTGCTATAGACGTCTTTTGACCACTTGAACGACAATTTAGAAATCAACGAAATAATCTCGTTTCGCAATCATATGTCATAGTATGGTCTTTTGCAGGTATGGCTAGTAGTATGGGTCAATCGATGGCATCTTACTATAACCCATCAGCTGCCTATGGTTCTCTGAGTGCAGCTTCAATGGCAGCAGCAGCTGCTGCCGCCCAGCAATCTGCAGCAGCTATGTCGGCTGGACTTACTGCCCCAGCACAGGTAACTAATGACATTTCCATTCACAACCGGAATAATATGAAAAATGTGGGAGCACACTAACCGTTGAATAGCAACCTGCGGGGTTCTTTTGATCATCAATCGAAATCCACCAGATCTTCCCACACTTGTTTTTATTTATGTTCGTGATGTCATAGCTTCGAATGGGTAAATCCTGCCCGATTTGACCAAGCACCTTATCGTGGCACATAAGTCACTCTTCAAGAGAAAATCTGCCAGAAATAAAACTGGATTAGTAATATTGAAAACAGTTTCTCAGAATGGAAATAAATACTCCTTCAGCAAATTTCTTCGAAATGAGTGAAGAAAAGAGTGATATAGCACACTCACAGTTTTTAAATATGTCAATAGTGATTGTATTGCCAACGTAAATATATTTGATGACAGGAATCAGTGGCGTAACTAGGAAAAACCTATGGGGGTTCAACCCCTCTTCATCCTCAAAATGGGCAGCATTCAAATATATTTGATTTCAAAATTGCATCAGTTTTCAAGAAGAGTCATAAAAATTGCTATTCAAACTTTTTTCCAAATGAAGAAACACATATCTCAATGTTTTTGGAAATTCAACACTGAAGGGATTGAAATGGGAGTTGTTTTTTTTTATTGGAGTAGCGTTAGTTCTCAAGTTGGTTTCATACAAATTGGTATTTGAGGTCCTTGTTAAAAAAAAAATGTGTTTCAATGTGTTAGGAAATTGAACCACTAAAGGGGTTGAATGGGGATTGGAAGTTAGTGTGCTGATTTCGTAAGTTTTTAAGTTAGGTTTATAAACATTGGTATTTCAGATCTTTTTTTACAAATAAAGTAATTCGTGTTTCAGTGATTTTATACATTAATTCCCCAAAGGGGTGAAATTGGGGTTGAGTTGGGTAATAAAAATTTGTATTTGAGGTGTTTGTAACTAATGTTTCCACAAATTCTATCCCTAATGTGATGAAATGTGGAGTGAAAATTTGTATGGAGGTTTTTAAGTTGGGGTTTAGAAAAATTGATGTTTTGGCTCTCTATCACAAATAAATGAATCGAGTTCAACCTAATTTGAATTATCCGGCTCTAAAGAGGTTAGTGAATTTGGAATAATCACAGAATAGCTGGAAACTGGAAATGGAATGACGGGATAACACGATAACGGGAAACGAAAAACGGGAAACGGGAAAAGGGAAACTGGAAACGGCAAACGGGATCACGGGGTAACGGGATAACGGGGTAATGGGGTAACGGGGTAACGGGGTAACGGGGTAACGGAGTAATGGGGTAACGGGGTAACGGTGTAACGGAGTAACGGGGTAACGGGGTAAGGGGGTAACATGGTAAAGGGGTAACGGGGTAACGGGGTAACGGGGTAACGGGGTAACGGGGTAACGGGTAACGGGCAGCGGGTAACGGGTAACGGGTTAATGGGGTAACGGGGATTGGGATAACGGGGTAACGGGATAACGGGGTAACGGCGTGACGAGGAAATGGGGTAACGGGAAATAGGATAACGGGAAGCTACAGGCATAAGCTAGATGAAACAACACAAAGAAAAACATGGAATAAAATATAAATTATTTGCGGACGCGGACGAAGTCGCAAGTAACTGCTAGTCTCAAATTTAAAGAAAAACTGCAATACAAAAACTGAACGTTTTTGAATTCTGGTCTTTTTGATAGATGTAGAAACTGCACTCGTTTACATCACCTCCTCATAGTACAAATGAGTTTTATTACTCTCTCGACTTTTCCCGCCCCTGTCCTATTTTGGATTTTCACCACCAGCAACGATTTTATCCTAAGCAACTGGTCTTTTCAATTTGTTCTGATGTTGTGAATGTTCCAAACAATGCTCTCGCTTTCGTACGAATAAATAATTCGAGAAATTTTCCAGTGAAATTTATTTCGGTATAATAGGAAATAATGTACAGGATGGTAGAAACAATCAAATGTACTCAGGCTATACGTCATATCTACGCAATTTTGAAATGAGCATTAAAGTAGATATAATTTTTTATTTAAATAGATCTAAAATGATTATTACCTGCTATCGTATTAGAATGGAAGTTATACTGCATGATTAACATATAATGATTTCTATATAAATCAATAAATTATTTCTTCTTTTAAATTCGTTGAAAGATCTGCAAGAAATAACATTGAAAACAACAACCTTTTTGTTGACACCTGATCTCTACTTTTTCATTGTTCGTTTATCTTTGTTATATTTTCCTATATAGTAGTTTGCTGTGTAACTTTGCGTGAATCAATTTTTGTTGCACCTCCAGATAAATCGAGTTAAATGCAGGCCAATTCAACCACAATTCTATCAGTTCGAAGCACCCCGTTGCCACTTATTATTCTATAATTATGAAGTGCTGTCACTCACCATCACCATCATTCCGACACAATAAAGTTAATGAAAACATACGTCTTACCATAACACAAGCAAAGAAATATGGAATGACATCGCGTAACGCGGGGGGTTTGTTTAAATCGTTAGAACCCTTTGTCGTGAATGATATATCGCCGACAATTGTCCTGCAAGGTGCTGCTCCTCGCTCACACAATGGCATAACGTATTACACCGGTTCTTTGTTGAAGGAATTTTCAGATTTTTTGCCATGGCATTTTCCGCTGTGAATCATCTGAGTTCACCCCTCTTGAAAAAGAATGAAAATGTTGGCGAATCGAATAGTAATGCAAAAACTTTTTCTAAAGCAAGTAGGCCAGTCAAAATAGACCGTCAATTCACATTAATTACGAACATTTCTTTAGCACTGCCATATGTTGAGGCATCCAGTAAATACTGAATATAAAAATTTGGACACTCATCCGGTGACCGGAAATTACTTAAATTCGAATAAAACGTTAATTGGCAATATCTCCTTGGACAAAATTGCAAACATTGTGCAAATTGCAGGTACATTCCCTAACTTCTTTTCTACATCCCTTGTAAAATTTGCACACGCAATTTTCAACCGGAAATACGAGTAATCCTTTATTACGTTGTAATTAGCGCTAAATCTGGTTATAAAATTGCAAACATTGTGCAAAGTTCTGGTAAAATCATGGTTCCATCACCCCGAAAATGCTTTGAATTTGCAAACTTGTCATGTGTAGAGGTCACGAAATTGCAAACAATGTTTTCGTGCTTTGCAAACTTTGGTCGCGTAATTTTAAGTCGCCAATTGAGTTTGCACCTTTCTCAGTATCCCGGAAGATGGCAAAAATGTACATTATTGTTAGAAGCAATTTTCGCAAATGCCACAATTCCAATCTTTGTGCATTCATTTCTCAAAGTTCTGCTATAACGAACAAGTCTACGTATAGATAGATAGATAGATCTTTATTTAACTACGTTATGTTAAAAAACATTTGTAGCAAGTCAGGTAGCAATTGAATAAATACAGAAAATAATAATTCACAATTGAAATACAATAACAATAAAAATAAAATAACAATAAAAATAAAATATTGCGTGTACACATATGTAGACATTACGATAAACCATACACATAGTATAAGATAAGATAGTTGGATCAAATCACATCCCGGGTGGGTCAGCCATGTACTCAGCGATAGTGTAGTAACACTTTTTCTGCAGTATCACTTTGATAGAGTTCTTGAACGTAGCTTGGTTTTTGTTTTTTAGTGTGGTAGGAAGTATATTGTAAAGATCAACATTTTTTGAGTTTTTGAGAGACTTATTATATTTAAATCTTTGAGACCTGATCAGATTCGCGTTGCGTGTATTATAGTCATGGTAATTTGAGTTAGTCAGGAGTTTTTCTTTATTTTCATGAATCTCGAGCAAAGTCTGATAAATGAACAGAGTTTGTAGAGGCATAATACTGAGTTGGCAGAATAATGGCCGACAAGAATCCCTATAACCCGCACCACAGATTATTCTAATGGATTGCTTTTGAATTTCAAACAATTTTTCAGAGTGAGATGAATTTCCCCAAAGGGTCAATCCATAGCTGATATATGATTGGATAAGAGCAAAGTACGCAGAAAGAAGGGTATTTTTATCAACAAACGATTTCAGTTTTCTCAGAAGAAAATTGTGAGTACTCAATTTGGAACAGGTATTTTCGATATGTGGTTCCCAGCATAAACTATCGTCAATAGTTAATCCTAAAAGTTTAGCATGGTCACCTACTGTTACTTTATTGTTTGTCGAAAAAATAATATGTTTTGTCTTATCTTTGTTTAATTTTAATAAGTTGTGGGTAAACCATTCTTGGGCGAGGTTTTCAGCTGATTTCATCGAATTTAATAGCGATTCATAACTGTTTTCAGAGCTTATAAGAGAGCTATCATCAGCAAAAGCAATACCTAAATGAGGCAACATATGACAAAAAAAATCATTGGTATAAATTATGAATAGAAGTGGCCCCAGAACCGAGCCTTGGGGTACGCCTGTTTTAACCAGCTTAAGCTGGGAGATGGTTTCATTGATAGTAACACATTGACTCCTATTCTGGAGATAAGACTCAATTAGTTTTAAAGATACCCCTCGTACTCCATATTGAGAGAGCTTATTCACCAGGATATTGTGAGAGACACAGGTCACATAATGTTACACCTGTTAGTTTACCCTGTTCAAAGCCCTCGACTATCTCTCTCACAACCCTTGCTATTGCATGAGTAGTAGATCGTTGTTGACGGAATCCAAATTGATTATTGCTTAATAGTTTCTCAAAATATTTGTTCAACCTTTGCTTTAATATGATTTCAAAGATCTTGCCAATGTAGGGTACAATAGAAATTGGCCTATAGTTCTCAAGGTTTTCTCTATCGCCCTTTTTAAAAATAGGTATAACTTTGGTGAGTTTCAGCTCGTCAGGAAAAATACCATCCACAATACATGTATTGAATAAATCAGTGAGAGGATCAATTAGTGAAAAGGAATTTTCTTTGATTATTTTGCTGTTAAGTTCATACATGTCAAAGCAGTAGGTATTCTTCAACTGGTGAATAGCACTTTCTACCTCATGAGGGAATATAGGTTCAAAGAAGAATGAGCCTGGCACTTATAAATTGGCAACCCTGTAAAATATCGGGAAAGCCGAGCAATAGAATATTCCTCTAGTAAAAACTAGACATACATAATATTTCATCACCATATTTCAATTTCAAGCACATATGAAGCAAATTTGTTTGTGATCTCGCCTATTATCTGTTTTCCAGAGCATTATGGAATAAATCTCGTAAAATGTAAAAGAATTCGAAGTACAGTATTCTCTAATGTAAACTCTATGGTTTTATTGAAAAAAAAGGTCATTATTTGCAAAAAATGTCATAAAGACTTGATTTGAGTGTTTCAGACTATAGGTAAGTGCTAATTACTCAATTTGAGTAACTTCAATCAAAATTCAGTATTCTAGACTATTCATGGGTATAAACTTAACGAGAGTGTACGAAACATGCCAAAAGAGTGTCACAAAAAAAAAAGAAAAAAAATTACATTACCATATGGTAAATCATATAGTGATTCAGGCGGTCTGATCAAATGTACAGTGAAATTATAACTCAGATGTCTATGTTACATGATTTTACCAAATGGTAATATCAAATAATTGTACTGAATGATTTCATTACGTAATATCTAGTGAATGATCATATGTACGTACAAATACTAAATGGTACTAGACAGATTTGTTGAAAATAGGAACAGGATGTTCATAAAATCTTTCTATCAATATTCAATTGAGAATGTTTTCCTTTTCAACGGTACTAGACAGTTATGTCTTATTAATTGGTATTTTCAGTTAGAAAACCATCAAATAAAACTATGTGTTGGACCTATACAATGTTATAACCGTTTGGTGGAATCGTCTAATTTCACTATCGGGTATCATGAAAATGACGATATAACTCGACAATTCGCGTAAAATGACGAAAAAATTACCGGATTCGGTAATTTGGTCCTTGAATAATTATCCTCTGATAATAAGCCGATTCCACCAGATCGGGTTCAATTATTGACCGAAAATTGCAAAAAGATTAACATTTCGCGAAAATCGCCTCAATTGATAATATTCCATTGCCCTGCTTTGCCGACGTTTTATGGGTTTGCAAATGCATATGTCAACTTGTTCGCCTCTCCAGAACAAAATACACACGGTTTGGAATTTCGTGTCATCCGCGGAAATCGACTCAATTGACAATATTCCATTGCAAATTTATAGGTAGACTTGTTTGCCATTCCAGACCTTGGAGAAAAAATTGCCACAAAGTTTGGAATTTTGTGTCATCCGCGAAAATCGTTAATTATAATTTTTTGGGGTTTCATAGGGTTGCAAATCTATAGAAAGACTTGTTTGCCATTCCAGAACTTTGAGAAAAAATTGCACATAGTTTGGAATTTTGTGTCGTCTGCGAAAATCGAGTTAATTGATAGTATTATATTGCCCGGTTTTCCCGACATTTTATAGGGTTGCAAATTTATACGTAGACTTGTTTGCCATGGCAGAACTTTAAGAAAAAAGTTTGGAATTTTGTAGCATTTGCGAAAATTGCTTCTAACAATAATGTTAATTTCCGCCATCTTCCGCGATACTGAAAAAGGTGCAAACTCAATTGGCGACTTAAAATTATGCCACCAAAGTTTACAAAGCACGAACACATTGTTTGCAATTTCATGACCCCTAAAACTTTGCCCGTGACAGTGTTTTTAGCGTAATCCATAATTTTTGGATGTTCTGTACACATGAAAAGTTCACAAATTTAAAGCATTTTAGGGGTGACGGAACCATGATTTTGCCACAAATTTGCACAATGTTTGCAATTTTGTAACCAGATTTAGCGCTAATCACAACGTTGTAAAGGGGTTTCTCCCCCTATTATCAAATTTTGGCGCTTTTCACTATTCTCGGTTTTCCTCGGGCGCCACCTTTTGGTTTATAGTGGAAAAGGCCACTTTTGCTCCGGGCAGTCTCAGTGAAGAAAAACACTCCAGGAGTCAGTATAGTCGTGACAATGTAACGGAGCCAGTAAGGCAGGCTTTAATTGCCTTTAACTGGGTTTCGAACCTAAGTGGCGACTGCGCACTAGATGTTAAAATTCTACTCAAGATAGCAAATGAAAGAATACTAAAAACAGGATAAACAGGTATATTACATAACAATGGAAATACAGTCAGGGCGGCTGCTGTCAGCCTCAAGTTATTACAACAAATAAACGACCGGCAAGCACTTGTTACAGAAAAAGCGGGGAGGGTGTTTTCAAGCTTGCGGGGTGAACTTAGCAACCAAAAGCTCTTGCGGTGGGGGCGGGGTATCGTACGGACTCGTATGCAGAAATTACCAGCACAGCATTGAAATGAATATGTGCCTCTTACGATCATGCGCACATCGCATCTGTGGTACTTACAAACATTTCCTGATGTCTTTCACCTGATACAACATATTTACCAAACTCCTATCTCACTGCTTCGGCAAGGCCCGGGACGGTCGTGGACTGCTTCGGTCTTTGGCTCACACTCTGGATACTAGTCGGACGCGTGACTGCTTCTACTAGGCTCGGCAAGCTACTTAATCTTAGAAATATGTCGAAACGGAACTACAGCCGGCTTCCCCCTCTTTTGCGAATACCTCACGACAGACTCATATGCGCGCGCCGTTTTGTGGACTCTGTCGATTGCGATACAAATTATACTTTCACAGAATAATTACCCAGCTTGTAAAATCCTTTGTGCTGTGACGTCAGCTTGCGGCGTGCGTCTCTGTCTCGACTCAACTGTACTTGGTGGCTTCTATCGGATGACTGAGTGTGTTCCGCTCCCTGCTTGTGGAATTCTCCTAAGTGGGAATCTCCGTGATGTGACGTCAGTTCGGTAACGTGTGCTTTTGGCTCGACTGGACTGCTGGCTGGGGCTTCTATCGGATGACTGAATTCTCTCGTCGGCGTTTGAACATAGCCCAGCTTGTTTAATAAGAATGTTTTCTCGAGAGTCGATAGCCGGCACAGGTTATACTCGTGCGTGCTATTTTAGCTACGCCTCGCGTTATTCGCGTGATTTCCGGAAGGCATTCAGTCTGTTTATTGGGATAGATGTAATCCACGGATTTATCACGAACACGAATGGTATTTCTGTCAAGAGGATTTTAATTCCTTACAGGGAGCTTTTGGCTGATAAATATAGCGGGAAAATAGTAACTTCGTTACACACCCTTCCCACTTCGAGGAGAAAGGAAAAAAACTTTTTTTTTTCTTTTTAACATGTGTTCATACGGTCAGAGATATCCTCATTCTAAAAAAAATCAATAATAGGTCCATTCGGAACATAACAGTAAAGCCCGCCAGGTGCCTACCCCCCCTTATAGTCGAAACCTTTATTCGGGGTGGGTCCACCTGATACGTACATTACGGAATAAAATGAACTTAAATGTGGACCTCAAATTATTCCAAATGAAAAACAACATAAATTTTTGCCTGATTGCCGGAGAGCAACAAACAGGACTACTGTGTACAATGATTATTGTACAACAAAAAACATATTACCAGTCAAAAATAAAATTAGAAAAATAGGCATACCACGATTATGAAGTAAAAAAAAATCTACCTGGATTGGATGCTGGCGTCCGCATCCTGATCCTACGGGTCTGCCTACGGCATCGAACTACTGGGTGCTGAACATCCGCATCGGGGACATGCGGGTCAGGATACTGTTGACATCGGGGCACGGGGCGTCGTCCTTCTTGGGCTGGTTTCCTCAGGGCTGGTCTCCTCTGGGTTGGTCTTTTCTGGGCGGCTAGCTGTGTGACTTGGACCTTCCGGGGGTAACATGTCCCTTAGTTCACCTCGGTATCTGGGCAATGGGCCGGGCGCAGATCTTTAACATGGATTCGTAAGAACCGCTTGCCTGCCTGATTTTGCAGGTTATACACCACCGGTGATAATACTCGGGTCACCGTGTATGGACCGGAGTATTTTGGAGCCAGTTTCGTGGCAAAACCTTTTTCGGCTGATGATAGGTGATGCTCCTTCTTCATCACCTGATCGCCCACATGACATCGTCATTCTCGGCGACGGAGATCCTAGTGGCGGCTCTGAGTGGTGAAAGCTTTGGCAAGGTTGATTCGGACCATCTCAAACGTCTCCTGCAGGTGTTTGAGCCTTTCCGTGTGACTTGTGACATCGGTTTGGTTGATTTCTCCTTCATCCCCCTTCGAGGGTGGTACCAGCGGTCTGTATATCGCCTTTGGTACTTCCATCTCCCTTCCAAAGTTCAGGAATGCTGGAGAATATCCGTTGGAGTCCTGGTGGGCGGTATTGATGGCAAACAGTAGGTCGGCTAGATGTGAATCCCATTTCCGGTGGTCCTGGTCACAGAATTGGGCGATCATTGTCTTGAGCGTTTTATTGGCCCTCTCCACGGGGTTTGCTCGTGGTGTGTATGGCGGTGTTCTACGGTGGTTGATTCCAAGTTCCTTCAGCATATCCTCGAACAGGTGTCCTGTGAATTGGGTTCCGTTGTCCTCGAACAGGTGCCCTCCAACTCGGATCTCCACGTAATACGTTGCGAGGACGGTAACGGTTTCTCCATTGGCCAGTCGGGCGGAACTCGTAGCAGTTGGAGTTTTCGGTACTCCTAGCGGATCCCACTGCCTGGCTATCCTGTCGCCGACATAGGAGATTACGGCACCGGTGTCAATCAACGCTTCAACAGTACCACCGGGAATCTTGACGGAGAAATGCGGTCGATGGTCGGCGGTAGCGATGTTGGCGGTGGGTGAGGCGTCCTGGGGACGGTGCTGCACGTGCCTCAAGTCGTCGCAGCGCCCTAATGGTTTTCCATTGGAGTTACTGAGCCAAGACCGGCCCTAACGCTTTCCAGAGAAAAAGAGGACCACTCACAAGCCTTCCTGCAGGATGAATCACGACCATTCGAGGAAATTCATGGGGTAACGCCGCTGGTAGAACATGGGATCCATCTCCTGAATCAAGAGTCAATATGCCAAGTGACCCCACGTTTAATAGGTTTTTGGGGGTGTAGAACCGATTACCGTCATCCGTTTCCTTTTCAGGTCAACCGTTCACGAGATACGTGGGTGAAGAGAGAGAAAGCAAGCACGTGCGATGAAGACAGTTGCGATGAAGACACTCTGGATACTAGTCGGACGCGTGACTGCTTCTACTAGGCTCGGCAAGCTACTAAATCTTAGAAATATGTCGAAACGGAACTACAGCCGGCTTCTCCCTCTTTTGCGAATACCTCACGTCCGACTTATATGCGCGCGCCGTTTTGTGGACTCTGTCGATTGCGATACAAATTATTCTTTCACAGAATAATTACCCAGCTTGTAAAATCCTTTGTGCTGTGACGTCAGCTTGCGGCGTGCGTCTCTGTCTCGACTCAACTGTACTTGGTGGCTTCTATCGGATGACTGAATGTGTTCCGCTCCCTGCTTGTGGAATTCTCCTGAGTGGGAATCCTCGTGATGTGACGTCAGCTCGGTAGCGTGTGCTTTTGGCTCGACTGGACTGCTGGCTGGGGCTTCTATCGAATGACTGAATTCTCTCGTCGGCGTTTGAACATAGCCCAGCTTGTTTGATAAAAATGTTTTCTCGAGAGTCGATAGCCGGCGCAGGTTATACTCGTGCGTGCTATTTTAGCTACGCCTCGCGTTATCCGCGTGATTTTCGGAAGGCGTTCAGTCTGTTTATTAGGATAGATGTAATCCACGGATTTATCACGAACACGAATGGTATTTCTTGACCTATTATTACTGTCAAGAGGATTTTAATTCCTTTCAGGGAGCTTTTGGCTGATAAATATAGCGGGAAAATAGTAACTTCGTTACAACGTAATCAAGGATTATTCGTATTTCTGGTTGAAAGTTGCATGTGCAAATTCTGCAAGGGATGTAGAAAAGAAGTTAGGGAATACACCTGAAATTTGCACGATGTTTGCAATTTTATCCAAGGAGATATTGCTAATTAACGTTTTAAGCGAATTTGAGTAATTTCCGGTTACCGGATGAGTGTGCAAATTTTTATATTCAGTCTCTTCTGGATGCCTCAACATCCGGCAGTGCTAAATAAATGTTTGTAATTATTGTGAATTGGCAGTCTATTTTGACTGGCGTAAAATTACTGGTATTTTACGCCAGTCAAAATAGACTGCCAATTCACAATAATTACAATGCTGGTGAAACGATTCAGGATCGTCTCATTGGTGTGATTTCGAATTCAGTTTGTAGTTGAATCAATAAGGGTTTCATAAATGAAACTTTTCTGGTATGAGAATGTCGAATTTGAATGCAATGTTTTGATATTAGGTTTTAAAAATGCTTCAAATGAATCGCTTCTGGCACAAAAAGGATGGAAAACAGGTTCTTGGCCAGAGAGAAAGAGAACTATGCTATATACGGTGCTGCCCTCGTTTTTGATTAGTCCTTGTCAGCTACATAAATGATAATAAGCATCGGTGGTTCGGTGGTTCGATGGTACAATGCTCGCCTGCCACGCGGGCGGCTTTGTTCGAATCCCGGCCGATGCAATTTTTGTTATGATGAAGTAAGTTATATTTTTTTAATTCATTTTAATGTTGATAACATTTCTTATGATCATAAATGTGTCACTTCTGTCACGTTAACTGAGTTGCATGCGCTCTTTCGCACAGTAACAGATTCGATTTTGTTGAAAGTTTGGAGTGTTTATAATGGATTCACGAGTAATTGAAACAAAAGAACGAATTTGATATGTCAATAGGAATCGATTATACACTTCTTCTTAAAACACAAAAATAAAAAATCTGAGGGCACGTCCAATCGAGAGAGGGTACATTTCATATAATATTGCTGACAAATGGATGACGTTCTGATCTGACATATAAATATAGCTTGTGTTTTTGCCACAGATAAGCTGTTCTACTCTAGGAAGAGAGAGACTGAAGACTTGATATATCAGTGGAAGATTTAACTGTTTCAAATATTGTCTAATTGATATGAACGAACGATCCTCATATGAAAGAGGCATACAGGGCAAACTTCTCGAAATCATGTTGTGAGGCTGAAAACTGCAAATAGTGTGCCAATATTTGTATGCATTCTGGAGGACGTGATACACCAATTTTTTTCAAAAGTCGTTAAGAAGTGACATTCCCAATAGGTTTACGTAAAATATTGTGTATGTGCGTGAATATCTCCATCAATTACAACTTCAAACTGTTCTTATTCATTCAGGAGTTTTCGAATATCTGGCTACTTTTTTCTAGAAATTCCTAAATTCAGAAGTACATATGAAGATTTCATTGAATTTTCCATTTGTTTTTGGGTGAAATATGGAGTTGTCCTATGAACCTCAGTTGTAGACGTTCGTAAAACCAGATGTACCCTCAGTACATAAAATATGGTAGTATAGTAATGATGAGTAAAGTAAGTGGTGATCCTTTAATGATGGAAATGCATTCAGACCTCAAACTATAACATTGACGACTCAGAATAACGGCAACAAGGGCGTGGAATCTCATACACTATTCTCCACATCTTACTTAGATAAGTTAATTCATAAATTCATTTTGAGCTGATAAAAACAATGTAGAAAATATTTTTCTATTTATTTAATTTATTTGAAAATGACTCGACTGAAACTTTGTCAGGGTTGAAATTTCAGGATTATTATCCAAATTGCTGATGATTTGAAGATCTCTGCACGATACTTTGTTACCCTGAGATACACACGTTCTACTGAGTTACTTATGATACTGAGTTTGCCAACAAAGCCTGCCGAAATCCCCAATCATATCACGATTGTCAATATGAATATGAAGTTCAGATCACAGCACACGGTTATTGCATACTATCATTTGTTTGGATGCCGAATGAAAATTTAGCATTCAGCAGCTAATCAGAAAATATTATGCCTTCGATCAGGTAGCAGATCAAATAATCATTATGTTATTTGATCAGAGCATTATCCCGAACAAATATGTGATTTTTTTGGAAAGTGATTAAATGTTTGATTTTCATCGCCCGATTATGAAGCTGCTGATTATTATTTTAAGAATATTGAATTGAATATTGATTCAAACGATGAATAACTATGATTTCGGCACAGAAAAATAGGTTGAGTTACTTTTTCGTATAGTTATTCCAATCCCAATTGGAACGGCAATAAAAATAAGAGCACTACGAGGAGTGTTCATATGCACAACCCGGCAAATGGAAAATTTATATACTACCAGTGTTTTTACTTTCAAAGCGTTCCTGGTACAATCATGAAAAAGTTATGTCGTGTGGAAGCGAATTCCTTCTCGAAACTTTTTATGTCGGTCCACTTGGGATTAGAAATACCATACCTTCGGATTGCTGTTAGTTGTATCAATATCTTATTTAAACGGAATTTGAGGTACTTTCGTATTTTTGCTCGCTGCAAACGAATCTTCAATGAAAATTTAGCGCTTTTGAATATATTCGAAGTCACGGTCTTTCGAAGTTTCAAAAACGACGTTTTCGGTTTTTAAACTCCGATTAAAACAAATAAATGAAGATTAATCCTTAATTTTTTCAAGACAATTCAAACTGTCTATTTTCCACAATCCTGCCCAAGAAAACATGAATCTTACCGAAAATTGGATAAATTAATTTTTATCATTTTGCCAGCACTTGAAAGTCAAACGACGGTAGTTACAATAATAGCTATTTTAAGGACAAGAGTGTAAAGCCTGGATGTTGAGCGCCCGAGCAGCGAAGCTGTGGGTGATTGAATGCGCTTTACTCACGTGTTTTAATACTGATTTTTTCAATTTTCGCAGAAATTCAAAGAAATTATTCTGCTATTGTTGCATAAATAACCATTGTGTCATTGACTCGTCGAAACAAAATTGCAACCAGCCTACTAAGAATATATTGGTAACCTGAGTAATAGTTTTAATCACTTGTGAATGAAAGATTTTTACTAGTGATCAAAAGTACAACTTCTCTCACTAATTTGAGTAGAAATATATCATATTTTAGTCACGAAAATGGAAAAAGACCTGTTGTTGTCCCCATTGTCGTTGTGAATGGAACTGATCGGACATATTTTCTATTTTTAGTTCAATTGTTACCCATCAAGAATGAGGGGCAACGCAACTATTGTAACTACCACTTATAACGTTTATTAGTAAAAGAAAAAATAACTAATAGAAAATCTTTTTGAAGACAAGCTTTGATTCAAGCCGTGTAATGAAAGGCATGAAATGAACTTAAGTTATCGCTGACAATGATTTGATTATTTTTTGTTGAATTATTTGGTTTCAAGAAGCATGTCGCGCGAAGTGTTCATAAAAGTAGGTACCAATTAATTTGATTGGGCAGTGATTAGTTGGTAAGTAGGAACTTGTCGAAGTATTGATTTCATTACAATTCGCGCGACAAGCTTTTTGAAACAAAAAAATTCAACAAAAAATTATTAAATCATTGTCAGCGATGACTTGAACTGATTTTTCGTGCAATCGCACGCAAAGTGAGTATTTCGCGTTCTCAACACAGTCCGCGAAATTGTCGATTTTGAAGCAATTATATATTCATTTGCAATTTTCTAGTTTGATAATTTCGACGATTGCACGAAAAATACTGTGTATGCCATGACCGCGAAACTTTTCAGCGACCTCAAGATTATCGTGCCTCGGCCGCAAGCGGCCTCGGCGATAACTTTTCTTTCGGTAGCTAAACAGCTATTTAGCGGCCTTGGCATACAGATAACTATTATACCTTTCAGTACACGGCTTAAATGAAAGCTTTTCTTTAAAAATGTTTTTTATTAGTTATTTTTTTTTTAATTAGTTCACCCAACTTAATCTGTTCATTTATAATGAGTAAGTAAGTGAGTAAATATATCCAATTCAGATATAAAACAGATATATATTCATTTCTTACATGAGAGGAAAAAAAATATATACATATAAATATAAATATTACATAGTCCTAGGAGAACAAAGTTTGAATGTTACGGCTACACTAAGCAAGCTTGTATTGTAGCCCCCAAACAAAATAGTGATTCTAATCCTATATAACCAGACATATTAATATTGCAGGGTGAAGAAGGGAAGAGATAGAGAGAAGAAGTGAGAGAGAGAGAGAGAGAGAGAGATCTGTTTGTGATGCGCTCTGGAAGGCACCTCTAATAATGGTTATTCCTTATTCAAGTATCAGTAGAAGCATATCATAATTAATATCAACAAATTTTTTCAACTCTCTTTTGAATTTGAGTTTGTTTCTCATGCCTTTTAATGATTCAGGTTGAGTATTGTGAAGTTTTGGTCCAAGATACGATATAAATTTTTGATTTTGCGTGAGTCTGCAGCGTGGAACATTCATGGTCTTAACTGAACTGGTACGAGTATTGAATGCATGCTGTACAAATGTAATTGAAGAATTAGTAGTCCATAGTAAACTCTGAAAAATGTAGAGTTTCCTAAATCCGGATATTCCAGTTTCATCATACAACGACTTAGTAGAATACCTCTGATCTTTTTTCATCATAATTCTTATTAATGAATTCTGGGTCACTTTTAAGTTAACTAGCGATGTCTTGAAGGTACCGCCCCATACTAGAATACAATAACGTATTATGGAGTTAGCCAAGGCGTTATACACCATCAGTATCATTTTCCTGTTTATTATATTCCTAAGCTGATAAAATTTATAGATTAATTTACGTAGTCTAGTTACTGTATAATCAATGTGTTCATACCACCGAAGAGATTCCACTATTACTCCTAGGTATTTTATTGTGTCCGTTTCATATATAGGAGTACAGCTACAATAGTGAACATTCGCACAAGATATTTTGTGGATTTTTATAATGTTTCTTGTCGGTGGGTCTCTAGTAGTTGGAGTAAATGCAATGAATTTGGTTTTTTTTACATTGACACTCAGTAAATTAGTAGTCAACCAGTTGAAAATCATTTCGATGCCTATTTCAGCCTGATTGTATACTTCTTCCCACGTTTTTTCAACAAAAGTGATAGCTGTGTCATCAGCAAATGAAGTTATTTTACCTTTGAAATTAGAAATTTTGGAGATGTTGTTCATATAGAGGAGAAATAGGATAGGACTCAATACAGTTCCCTGGGGTACGCCCCGGGTAACTAGTAGTGGGTCGCTCAAAGATTCGTTTACCTTGACAATTTGTGTTCTATTTGTCAAATAGTCCTCAAATATTTCCAAAGCAACACCCCTCACACCTATGTCAGCTAGACGTTGGAGGAGTATATTGTGATCGACAGTATCAAATGCCTTGGCCAAATCCAAAAACACCGTTATGCATTTTTCTTGATTTTGGAAACAGTTGTTGATTTGGTTAACAATCTCAAAAACTGCGTTTTCAGTTGATCTGCTTTCCAGAAAACCATATTGTGATTTTGAAAAAATATTGTTATCTATTGTTGCAGAATTGTATAACTCTATTTTTGAGACATTTCTCGAATATTTTTGAAAAATTATTAATCTGAGTTATGGGTCGAAAGTTTGTTACTAATTTTTTATCGTCTGACTTAAAAATCGGTGTTGTGATTGAGTCTTTGAAAGATTTAGGTATTTTTCCAACATTAAATTTTGAATTCAAAATGTGACATATGGGTTCTATGAAGTACCTGTGGAGCTTTTTGATAAGGATTACAGAGATCTTGTCGGGACCAGGAGAAGTATTATTTTTTAATGCAGATATTATATCGATTAATTCGTTTCTTGTTACTGGGTGTAGGAATATTGAATTGGCGATATTGTTTCGGTTTTCTATAACGGGGAATGTGGGCTTTCCAATTTTACTTGTCATATCACCACCAATTTCAACGAAAAAATTATTGAGAAAGTTAGCCTTTTCTTTATCTAACAAAATTTTTTTTTTGTTTTCATCTTCAATATAATAATTAGTAGATTTATTTTTTGCACTGTTTGTTATTCCGTTCACATTCTGCCAAACTTTTTTAAAATCATTTTTAGCATCTAATATTTTATTTGTATAGAATTTGTTTTTGGTTTCTCGGATAAGTTTTGTCAGGAAGTTTCTATAACTGTTTCTATAAAACAGTCGAGTTTATGAATTTTGACAAAAAAATTGATAATTTCCGACCCCGAACACCCCCACTTACTAATTTTGAATCAAATTGGACCATAATCACAAAACTCGTCCGCCAACTTGGAGCCGCCATCTTAAATTCATGAATTATGACAAAAAATTCATAATCTCCAACCCCAAAATCCCCCACATAACAATTTGAAATCAAATTGGACCATAATTACAAATCTCGTCCGCCATCTTGGAGCCGCCATTTTGTTTCTTTATCTAACAAAAATTGGCATTTTCACCGAAATTATGAACACCTATTGAATTTCGAATTATTCGGACGACTACAAGTCGGTCAAAATTCACTTGCAAAATTTGACCCAAACGAACAAACTGAACTAAATAAAAGCTTGTAAAAATAACTGTTGTCAACATGACTAAAATTTTCTCTAGGATATCCGTCAAAGTTGTTTTCTTCTGTGGGGTTAGGAGTGGGTACTTTTTTGGCAAAATGGAATGTTTTGATGGCGAATTTACTGAACATAAATTGTGCTGAACTGTGGAAGTATTAATTTCGGATTCTTGTTCGGTAGGCAAAAATACGTAAGTACCCCAGATATCGAAAAAATTAGAGTTGTAGGCCAAAAACAGCAGTTTTACGGACTGATTTTCAGAGATTCCGTCGGTTTTTAGTCATTTTATCATTTACATTTTTGGACAAAGTTCAATAATCCAAGTCGGTTGTTTACGGCAACAGCCTACAACAATAGTTTGTTTTGGTATGTGTGTTGCATTTACTCCAGCGTTGGTATACCTCGTTGATTTTGAAAATAACAGCAAAAGTAGAGAAATTGTTGCTTGTCTGTAAAATTATTAATATTTCTTCATTTGGCGATTCAAAGTACTGATCTTTTACCGAATCATGATCTCTATGATTTGGATTGCGTTCTATTATGTCTTCATCAGGTTCACAAATACGATATTTGACATTCTTGAAGAATATCGCAATATTCCATGCATTGCATTGTCGTCAACCATCAAATCGGCCATTATTCTTTCCGTTCCAGGATCCTTTCACTCTTGGCTTAGTAAGTTAGCTATTATTTCTCAAGATATTGAATTTAAAGAAATCTACAAGTATCGGAAATGATATGATTGACTGTCCATCTAGTGGATGGTATATGTCGTAATACCCACTACCTCCTCCATGTGTATAATTGCATAATTTGCAATGGTGCGGAACACTCATTTTGCGCGGCATAACTTACACTTGGAACACTTTATCATCGTTTGTTTTCAGTGCAACTATTACAAGATTCAATTTTCAACTTATACTTCACCCCCAACACCCGAGGGTTCGGCAAATACGGCTAAATTACCAAATAATACATGGTCATGATAGATCATCACTAAAACAAGCAGAAACTCAGGTAGTGACAATTATCACTGTTAAAGACAACAACAAGTTTCTGTGGCGTCTAATTTAATTTTCACCTGTATGGAAATACAGTTCAAATAAAAGGACAAAAGTATAAATGGTTTACTTACCTTTGTCTGTGTTTGCTTAACAATTTGCCTCTCTATACTGAATTTCAAATGGAAACGTGGTTTTGACGAGCAGCTCTGCACAAAGGATATACCGGGTGGGAAACTATTCTAGATCTATAAGTGAAGGTACAATGCGTACCGTTACAAAATGCCACACTGAATTTGAAAGAGATTTTAAATGTTTCTAGCCTATGCCCGCTGCTTCGTCATATTTCGTTTTTAATTTTTTTTTATTGAAACAAAAAATATTGAAGATAATTTCTTCAACTCTGACCCTGCAGAAATTATAAGAAGTATATTCTTGTCATTATCTCATTGATGAATAACAATGCACATTGCCTCTAACTGTAGGTACCCCTAAGAAAAAAGTCTATTGGTAGAGGATCAGGGTAACTTCAATTGGGCATTTCTATAATTCATACAAGCATCACCGACTACAAAATAAAGCAATGCGTTTTATCCTTGGTTGCAGCAGGGAGTCCAAAATATAATATATACAGGGTGTTTCTTGAGTGTTGGAAATTTAGGAGCAGGTTGCTGACGTCAAAATAAGAAGAAAAGTTTTTATAAACATATATCCGCAAGTTATTCGTTTCTGAGATGCAGGGTGTCAAAGTTGTTTTCTCATATTTATTTTTTGTGAATAGATTTCAAAATAATTGTTACATTCGAGTGCAGTTTGGTATCTGGGAGTATTTTTCAATTACAAAATTAAATTTTATGTTATTTTGTATCTTTCGTGGGGGTGGCGCCACCTAAATGTCTTTTCAGTCATTTGAAATGTGATAACTTTTTTGTACCTACCTGTATCACGTTTTCCAGTGGAAAAATCAAATTCTCCAATATTTTTGTGTAAAAAATATATTATTGGTAGAGGTTGCTGCGAGCAACTGTTTTCGATTTATTGGGATTTGAAATAATCGATGCATTTGAATTACTTCCGTGGGACTCGTAAGTCACCTCTTTGTAGTAAATATCGGAAATGATACGCCAATACATTTGTCTTCTTTCGTTCAATGGTCTCCTACATTCAACCCTTGAATGTAGTCAAAAAATTATTCTTATTTTTTGTTACATAGTTTTTTTGGACTCTTTTCCGATTCAAATAAATAACATTCAGTTGAGTCATTCCAACCCGTTCTTGTGACAGTAAAGTTGGTTTCTGTATTTGTGTTCCAATCTTTTTCAAATAACAGCATACCCGAATAGCGAAATGGCTAATCTGATTTACGTATACGGTCTTGCCGATAGCAATTGCTACGAGCCTAGTCGTATTTATAATGAAAGATTCCCTTATCATCGAGCGCCGAATCACCAGACTTTCAGAAACCTTTTTTAGCGGCTTATGGAGTCTGGATCCTCCAAAAAAGCTCCAGTGACAGGCAGACCGTTGACTACTAGGACATCAGAAGTTGAAGAAGCTGTTCTTCAGGCAATCTAAGAAGATCCACAGACAAGCACGAGAAAAATTGCGCAAAATCTGAACGTACATCACAAATTAGTTTGGTTAATTCTCAAACAAAATCAGTTGTATCGTCATCACATACAGCGTGTCTAAGCATTGTTGCCCCGACATTTCCTTCCCCGTGTAACATTTTGCTAATGGATACTGCAGAAAATTGCACAAAACCCACAATTTACTGCAGAAATATTATTCACTGACGAAGCACATTTTTCGAAGAACGCCATAATGAACTTTCATAATAATCATGTGTGGTGTGACGAAAGTCCTCATGCAATAGTTCAGTCCAGGTTTCAACACCAGTTTTCATTGAACGTGTGGATTGGTATTGTTGGGAATTATTTGATTGGTCCCCCCTTCTATCCAGGGACTCTTCATGGAAATTCTCATCAAGATTTTCTTGAAAATATTTTGCCTGAATTACTTGAAGACATTCCACTTTTACTGAGAAGAATATGGTTTATGCATGATGGAGCGCCAGCGCATTTCACTTCAATAGTTCCTGAATTTTTAAATCAGCGATTTAGAAACAGATGGATTGGTCGAGGCGCTAAAGTCTCAAATCAGTTCTGGCCTTCGAGGTCTCCGCATTTGAATCCAATCGATTTTTTGTGGGGTCACTTGAAGGCCCTAGTTTATACGGTGCCAATAGAAACCAAGGAACAACTTCGTCAACGAAAAATTGGTGGATGTGACGCTATCCGAAATACACCAGGTAAAATGGAACGTGTACGTGGGTCCATGAGACGACGAGCCGTCGCATGCATAATGGTGCAGGGTGACCATTTTGAACAATTACTTCAATTATTACCCTCAACTAAGTTTTTAAGTATTAAATTGGTCTTAATTACTGCTATTATTATTAGTATTGAATTGTAATAACACCCGATTCTTATTTCAAAATGAAATGATAAAATAATAATTTTTTAACTAATTTAATTTTGAATTTAGAAATATTTTCATTCAAAATCACTTGCATCGATTATTTCAAATCCTAATAACTCGAAAACAGTTGCTCGCAGTGACCTCTACCAAGAATATATTTTTCACACAAAAATGTTAGAAAAATCGATTTTTCCACTAGAAAACGTGATACAGGTATGTACAAAAAAGTTATGACATTTCAAATGACTGAAAAGACATGTAGGTGACCCCCACGAAAGAGACAAACTAACATCAAATTCGATTTTGTCATTGAAAAATACTCCCAGATACCAAACTTCACTCAAATAACAACACTTGGTAGTAAACGACAAATCAACGGAGTCAACAAACAGAAGCCAGCCGCACATTTGTGGTTTCGGTAAGCAGACCCTGTATTCCAGGGCAACAACCAACGTCACCACGGAGGCAGCTATAGCTACCTGCGTGACATCCGAGTCCAGGATTATGAAGATGGAAGGGACTGTTTAAAACAAACTGAAAGAAATTGAATCGAGCTAGCCCTCAAAGAAAAGTGTTAACCGTAGACATGTGTTTTGGGCTTTCGACCCTCATCAGTAGGGTGGAGAAGTGCAAGGATGAACAACATTTGGTAGTAAACGACATATCACCGGAGTCAACAAACAGTAGTCAGCCGCACATTTCTCGTTTACTACCAAGTGTTGTTCATCCTTGCACTTCCTCAACGTACTGATGAGGGTCGAAAGCCCGAAACACGTGTCTACGTTTAACACTCCAGATGTCCTCAACTGGTTCATTATGATGGAAAATCATCTTATTCAAACAATGATTCTCAAAATGAGAAATGATCAACTAAGCCTATCATTTACAGCCCTAATTGATCCATCTTAGGAATGGCCATGTGTATAGCAATGTGAATTTCTTTGTTAAACCAACCACCATATTCCGTTTGACGATATCTCTCTCATTTCTAATGGTATTGCCGAATTCAATTTTTGTCCTCAATGAATCTTCTTTCATAAAATTGCTTCAATTCAAACTGAGAGAAAATGTCAGTAAAAGTAGTTATATATTATTTGTTTCTTGGTATCGCTGTTTCTATCATTTTATTCATAAACATACCTGTGTGAAATTCTGTCATGATTTATACCATTTCCACATTGTGAACTGATATCAGTTGTCAAATTCAGCATTAATTTTGAAACGATTCTGGTTGTAAATTACCTATACGTCCGTTAATTTGCAGTCGTCATTTTCATATGTAGTGCGATCGTAGAATGTCCCCTTTTATTTTGGATCGTGTTGATATTAAAAAAATTGCAGCATAGTTGTATCAGATCATGATTCTGGAGCTTATTCGTTTCTGAGTGGCAAAAATTTGGGAGGTACATTAGGTATTAATTTGTCTCGCAACCATTTTTCCATAATTTTTCGGATTCACGTCGTCGTGAAAATCACCGCTATTCGATCCTGAACTCAAGAAATTACGAAAGAATGGTTGCTCAGAAATAAATAAGCTCTACTCTTTGCGTGACGTTATTTTATGAGAAAAAGTGAAATAGCGATATGAAACAGGTAACACCTCATTTGGAAGGTATTTTGATTCTGAATCCAACTGTGTGTCCAACTTCAATTTTCGTCTAGTGTTAGTAGTGATATGTGCATTTGAATCTTGAAATTGTCTCTGTACCTTTATTCCGTCTATGCAAGATAAAAATTGATGTACTATCAAATAGTTACTTTCAATCCATTAACGAAAAACATTACATGATTTCCTCCATATTTGGTATTATTTGAGGAAAAATTAACCGAAATAGTTGCCGCTGAAACCGTAAACATTTCAAACGACCACAATTAGGTTGGGACATGATGTGGAAAATCAGTAAACACTTTTATTACAGAGATTGATCACTAAAAATAATAATACAGTTGAAAAAAAAACAATTTCGCCATTGATTTTTCGTTAAAAATGACTTTAAAAATCTATAAATTCTCCGTCCGCTCGGAGTGGCATTTCGGTAGCGTGACGTCACGATACTGTTGGGACTCAGACCGGTTACATGCATCGTGTGGAAATAACAGTCCATTAAGAAGATGTCATTCAAAACAATTCCTGTTTGGATTGTGCAGCTGCGAAAGGTAAATATATAAGAGGAATCGATAGTAATGGGAATAATATTATTGAAATCGAGAGAATCAGGATATTTTATTGATTTTTCTATTTGGAAAATCCCTGTCGTTTGTTATGGAACTATGCAAAGATCTATGAGGACATCAAAAATTGAGTTATTACCAATATTCGTAAAGTGTAGTACATTCATATTTATTTATCCACGTAATTTTGGGAACTTACTACTACAAATTTATTGCACTACTCTTCTTATACGCTGTCGGAAACCACCTGAAAATTCATAAAACTCGTCAGTAACTTTTTAACAACATTTTTTAAGCAGCAGCCCTTTTTTAGTTTTCAGGGTTTGTAAACATGCGACAGCCGACCGTAGAACTGTGCTATTGAAAAATAATCCGTTTCGTCTACAGTAGGAACAACAGAAAAATCCATAAAAGTATCTGAATTCGATAATTCTGTTGTTGTTTCTGCGCCATACACAAACGATGCAAAAAAAAAAATTACGCGAGTTTTTAGTGACAGCTCAGTAAAAACAAATTGACGTGCAGTTTACTCAAGATTATTATAATATTGGGGACCGTGAAATCATGAGTTCGTCTATCCATCAGATCGTTATAAAATAAAAAAAAATCGAATGAAACTTCCGCTGATGAATATTTTTTTTTTTTCGCGAGCACTGTTTTATCACAAAAATTGTGTGAATTAGCAGAACTTTCGAGTAGGTCTCAGAACGGCTCTTCATGGGATGTGATATGGTCGAGTTACAGCCATTATAAATGCTCATTGAAATTGTGGGGCTGAACTTTTTTTTATGAATATTATGTATGTATATTATGTATGTAGTTTTCCATATCATCCAAAGTGAAATGATCCTCGCAGCAAAACAATTGTGTTAAGCATCTCCACATTTTAATGGTAAGTTGGAGATATCTAATCAAAAGACATGTTTCGAGATCTTAATATCCCATCACTAGTTCGTGTACAAACAAAATAAAAATAAAACATATTTTGTTCCCGAATTTATGGCTGATGATGGGTCCTAACACACCACATTATTGGCTCTCGATGTGGTTAACATCTTATTTTGAATATTAGAATTATATAACATTACAAATATTTTTCATCACAACTGAGTACTTCCCCCCCCCTTTTTTTCTAACAATATGTAACCTATAACTATTGTTTTAGAAGTTTTACAATTTGTACTTCCATTTGAAGATTTTCCTTGTACACAAACTGATGATGGGATTTTTAGATCCCGAAATATGTCTTTTGATTAGATATCTTTAACTTACCATTAAAATGTGGAGATGACTCTGAGTTTTTCTTCTACTGCTTGAATTATCCACTCCACTTTGAGCCATGTACTTTCCTACGTAAACAATTGTGTTTTTGTTGGTATGTACTTGCGACGAGCAACACAAAACCACTTTTTTCTGTTTTTCTTCGAAGGGCATGCAAAAAAATAATTTTTGCGGTGTTTTTCTTCTTGAATTATCACAACCACATACATTACACCAACGGTAACTCATTTTTGGAGTAGGCATTATGAAAATTACAGAATGAATATTGATAACGACGCGAACAATAAACACTTTACAATAGTAGCGGCAGCTACAGGTGCTCGCTGCCTACTGCAGAAGAGGGGATCAACGGGCCCAGCAGTATTGTGATGTCACGCTCTCTCACCAATGTCATGGAGGCGTTTCGAAACTCGGCGTTTCCAAAACGCTGTAGCATTCTCAAAAATTGAGTGAGCAACGTAGGAAAAAAATTAATGATAAAGTCGTATGCGTAGATTCCAAATATGCAATAAAAATTTCATGTCCCAACCTGATTATTGTTATATGAAGTGAAATATTTAGACAAATTACTCAGTATGGAATATGTATTGATTATTATCAATTATGTCTTATTGTGTCATTAACTGTTCAAAATTTGCCATTTCTTTTTCTCAACAAAATAGAGTATTTTCGAACTTAACTCCTATTTGTGGAGATATATTCGCACACTAATTTCTTATACAAATATTCAATACATCAGTTGTCCAAGAGTCAGTCTCGTATACGTTTAACTTTCGTACCTTCGAAGGAAATGGTCCATTGTCGTCAGATCTGGGGAACGTTCAATCGTCCCCCGTCTACCAATCAGTATTTTTTCATTAAGATATTCAGGACTCATCTAATAAGGAGTACCTTCACCCTCTTGAAATACTATTGGCATATCATAGTCCAATGGATCGCCTTCTACCACGTCATCAATGAGATGTGTGTTATCGTTTTGTAGCATATTTAGGTATAATTGTTCTGTTTAACTTCCATCTATAAATATGGCACCAATTATATGGTTTCCTGAAATGCCATACATACACTTTATGTGCATACTGAGTATGCTCCTCTGTAATTATAATGGATTAGTATAGCTTCAGTATGGAACATTTTGTTGGTTAAAAGTACCACATGATGAGAAACACATATTTATATAGTTGTGGTGTTGCCCGATTTGGTTATTTACTATTTCACGGAATTTCATTCTTCTGTGTATTATTTTTGAATAACTGATGTGAAATAGTAAGTTGCATGAGGTGATATATTTCTTCGCATTAGAGGCAGAAACGGAGGGCGCACTCATTTACATATGACTGAGTTGTCGAATGGAGATTACTAATGACAGACTAACAGTATCCATTTGTATGTTCCTCGAAATAGCCTTCAATTTGTGTTTTTAAAATCAGTTTTATCAACTATATTTTCGAAATTTCTGCTATGTTTTCTCTGAAAGTGTTGGTTCGAATCCTCCGAACACAATACAAAATCATTATCATCATCACGACATCTACTGTGATTTGCACTTTTTACCCATTTTGTGGTCCTGAATACCTCTAAATTTAATGTCTTCCTGGACAAAGGGATAACAAATTGTTGATTACTTATCCTATAATCCCCCCAGTTATACGTACTGTTGTGTTTGCTGTAACTAACGGTGTGTGAGAAATAGCAAGTGAGGTTTCAAGTAAAAACTACACCGTCATCGTCACTACGATCGGACAAGCCATTAGGCAGAGATGTCCAGGTGAGTCGACTGGCCGTAATACGGGTGATGAATATAAAAAAACTCTTCGCCTCCCGATTGTAATAATCATTTGTCCGAATTAATTTGCATAAATTGAATGAAATACATATGCGTAAAATAAATGATAACTAATATCAGTATATAGAAAAATCGAATTAAACAGTTTTCTTCACATAAAAGATTCAATATAAATTGAACCAGAAAATGGTAGATCTCAGGTGAAAAACAACTACTTTCCTGGCAAATACCGCAGAACGTTGAATGATATTCACCTGAAAATCCATGCATACCTCCATATAAATGGACATTGAATGCAAATGTTTCTTTCTGATAAGCTCGATTATGTTTAATTTATGTCGTGTTCACCTAACAATCCGCATACCGGTTTCAGGCTTTGATGGTTTTGGTTTTGGTTATGTTGTGTCTCGCTTCAGCCAGAGCTCTTCGGACCTTTGGCTGGTTGACTACTCCGTACTGATGAGGGCCAAAAAAGCCTGAAACCGGTATGCGGATTGTTAGGGAACACGACATAATTAAACATAAGAGCACAGAAAGAAACATTTGCATTCAATGTCCATTTATATGGAGGTATGCATGGATTTTCAGGTGAATATCATTCAACGTTCTGCGTGGTATTTGCCAGGAAAGTAGTTGTTTTTCACCTGAGATCTACCATTTTCTGGTTCAATTTATATTGAATCTTTTATGTGAAGAAAACCGTTTAATTCGATTTTTCTATTTATTCCACTTCACATGGATTTTATCTTTCACTAATATCAGTATAATCAATTGAAAAATATCTTTGAGACAGAACTTCAAATCATTATCTCAATCTTCTCTCTATCTCTATCCATCACAATGAATATTGATTGATTCACAGTTGAGGTAGGTGCTACGAGACTTTGCATTTCACTAGGTATATGGATTTATATTTCAGCTTACTGATATGTAGTTATATAATTCTGAACAATCTGGAAGTAATTATTCAAGCTGTGTAGATGGAATTACTCAACACAATTTCGAAGCAACAAAACAACAAGTCATTATAAAAGAGGCTTTGCAAAAAAAATCCACTGATACACTCACCTGGCGTTCTACTGCCGAGATTCATAGTAAATCGAATATACAGTGCTCGTCTAAAGTCCGTTCCCTCCCTACTAATTTTTGAACCACCCGGTATATCGCAACGAAATTTGGAGGGCTTAACCTATACTACTTAAATCTCCTATATCATGGGAAAATCACAGCTGAAAGTTTTGAAATGGCGGCTGAGCGCCATCTTCAATATTTCAATATTATTTTTTTTCAAAATCTGCTCATAATTCTCAACAGTTTTCTCCAATACACTTTACTCCTAAATTCGATTGTTTTCGAAATATTAACGTTTGAAAAGAGACGTTCCGGTTTAAAATTAAGTATGGATTTTGGTCACTTCTGGTGAAACATTTTGCTAACTAAACGTTGTTATTAATTTGTAGTTAAATCTCTTAATGAATTCGAATAATAAGGGGCGTGAAGAGAGTTTATTGACGATAAACAGTACCGCTTACCGGAAAATCTCGAAGCCTACGAATGTGTTCTGTAAATTCACAATCAAAACAAATTAGTTAGCTAAAAAATTATGATTTATTTTTGAATAACACTTTTATTTGACCCCAATAATTATTTCATCAAGTGTCCAATGTGGCCCCTCCTAAATCTTAACAATGAAGTGTCCTATTATAAATAGCTTCTCTCACTTGATGAAAGTCTGTTCATTTATTTCTTCACATGTATCTATTATTCTGCATTCCAACTCTCCTATTGTAAGGCATTCGGTGACGTAGATTTTTGATTTCAGATATCCCTGAAGGAAAAAAATATAGAGGTGTAAGATCCGGAGATCTTGGTGGCCATTCTGCTGAAATATGATTTCACGATTTTCAAACTCTTCCTGATTGTTTAATACAATTTGTCTTATTCGAGGTTCAATTTGAGTTTGTGAAAGATTTCTGTGAAGAACTCGTGTAAGATTGCCTCTGATGAAAATCGGTCCAACAACGCGATTTCCCAAAATCCCCGACCAGAAATTCACCTTTTTAGGAAACTGGGTATGTCCCTCTCTAGAAATATGCGGATTAGTATCGCTCCAGTATCGTACATTCTGTTTGTTGACTCTTCCATTAAGAAAAAAACGTGCATTAGTCTGCGAAACATACACGTTTTAGGAAGCCCCGTTCTCCTTCAATTGTTCTTGTTAACCACTCACAAAATTCAATCCTCCAGTCTGGATCATCGTCCGTGAGAGCATGCAGGATTTTCATTTTATAGGGATGGAACTGTTCTTTTTTTAGGACTCTTTGGACACTTTTTGAACTTACTCCACAGGATTCAGCAACTGCAGACGTGGACTGAGTCGGATTGATTACCATTTCAGCAACAATTTCTATCTTTTTTTCTTCTGAAAGAGGCTGTCTTCCTGATCTTGGAGCATCTTTTAGCGTACCAGTTGCTTGGAGCTTATTTGAAAGTTTGCGCAAATATGACCTCGAAATACTGACTGCTAGAAGATAATTTCTTCCAGCTTCTCCAAATATCAGAACTGCTTCAAATTTATCGTCTAAACGACGAGTCATGGTCACACTTTTCATAAAAGGATTTAGGCGCTCAACGGACTATTTGACAGTTAGCAGTTCAGTTTGACAGTAAACAAGATGTAACCGCGACAACGATTGTTTCCAATGCAAACTTGATTGAAAGCAACATTAGTGTTTTTGGTTGGGTTTGAAATGACCAAAATGTCTCTTTTTGAACGTTGATATTTCGAAAATAATTGAGTTTAGGAGTAAGTGTATTAAAGAAAACTGTTGAGAATTATGAGCAGATTTCGAAAATGCAATGATATATGGGGTGTTTTATTAGTGAATATTATTGAAGATGGCGCTCAGCCGTCTCTTTAAAACTTTCAGCTGTGAGAATTATGAGCAGATTTCGAAAATAGAATAATATACGGGGTGTTCTATTCAAAATAAATATTGAAGATGGCGCTCAGCCGCCATTTTAAAACTTCTAGCTGTGATTTTTCCATGATAAATTATGTTTTTATCTACTATTTAAGCCCTTCAAATTTCGTTGCGATATACCAGGTGGTTCAAAAATTAGTAGGTGGGGGAACGGACTTTAAACGAGCACTGTATGTACTGCCAGTGGGAGCGTGTCGATTGAATTATTTAAGCAGTGGTCAAACGAATTCAATTATCGGAGATTTTTTTTCTTCACTTTATATATAAATTTCTTCTGATTTGTCAAAAAAATAATCTTATAACTTTTCAGTGGACTATCAACTGTTTGTTAACAGTAGTTAGTATGTAGCCTGAATAATCAATTAAATCAAAGTGTGAATTATTTTCGACCAGATATTCCGAAATGAGATTTATCACAGAGTATTCGAATATATTCAAATATTACATTAGTTTCAATCGAGTAACCAAAAGGATGAAAAACAGTTTTTTTTTATATTACTAATGGTGAACTAATATGCGAAAAATGACTGCCTCAATTGTGAGATTCTTCCACAATTTCAAGTATTTATTTGTTGCCTCACACACCGGTAGAGAAAAATTTTTTTTTTGGTAGCTGAGATAAGTTTTTTCTTTCTTGACAACCCTGGAAAGTAAAAAGTTGTGGAAAACCCAATTGTCTGTGGTTCTTAAGTAATTGATTTTGTTCCAATTTTTACATGTTTTTTTTAGTTTTCACGTTGATAATTTCATTCTGGGGGCTATTTTGACCCCCCGAAAACAGATAAATGAACATAATAAAATTGTCTGTTAATGGATTTGAACCATCAAATTTCAACTACCTAGGTTTAACTATTTGGGTTTTAGTGGGCTGTCTGGCAATCGATAGGCACCATTTTTCTTTTATATTTTTGTCTTCATATCTCGTTTTCTCCTAAGCGTTTCATATTCAAATAAGTGAAAACCAGAAATAACACTTTTCATCCCAGCAATTTGTATTCTTCGGATACCGCGTACTGACCTTCGAAAGAAATACTACCAGATATAATAAACAAACTTTCTCCAGTTGAGTATTTTGTATATCGCTTCCATACTTCAACTCTAGCGATACAATCTCACAATATTTGCGAAATAAATCAAGGAAAACATTGTATATACAAGATAACTGAAAAAGCAATAGGGGAAAACTCACAATGTGCTTCAAATAACAGAAGTATGATATTAAACAATGTATCCTACCGTTGTTATTCAAATGAGATAACATCAGAGGCGTGGGTATGTTCCTAAAATATTTTAAAATAGTCTTGGGGGTGATACTTCGACTACTGGAAGATGAAAATTGAATATTGATCACGGATGAAATGAAATAAGGTACAGGTAACACGCATTCAGATGAGTATTGAATGTATGGAAAATTCTAGCAAAACAAACTTACCTCGAGGCTGCCAATAGAAATAATACACTACCGATAGGATTTATTCACTCCATTCTGCGTATACTATGTTAGGAAAATGTTGTTTCAACACGTCATTCAATTATTGTTAATTTATTAATCAGTGGAGGGAAAAATGGGTTGATTATATTAGATATAGTGAATATCTGCCAAATCATAGATACGGACTATTTTTTGGCACTGTACTGTACCTTCACATGACAGAAAACTGAAAATTGAAGCAAAATGATGCATAACTGATGAAATTGATCAACACAGAGAATAATGTTTGTGTTTGGTCAGCTTGTCCAGCCTAACGTCATTCATGTAAGAACATCCAAAATCAAAATGACCAGATAATTAATTTCCTCTCAACAATGGAATTACCGACAAAAATTTTGTTAATACAAATATTATAAATAAAATTCAGTTCTGTGAAAGCAATTCTTCATAATATCTATCGGAATTAGCCAAAAAAATAAGATGTGTAAGAACAAAATAATTATGTCAGGTAATTTTTTTTTATCTGGCTATGAAGCTAAACATCTTTCTAAATTCTGAAACCTTTTCTGACGGAATATTTTTTATTGTGATATTTTGATCTCTACAATACCGGTTGGAATCGAGAATGTGGTTGTACCTTATCTGCTTTCTCTTTCCAAACGATTCCTTTCTTGACTGCTGGAAGATGAAAAATCAAATTCTTGAGGTATCTCGAGGAATTGGAGATGTCTATGTATGAAACGTATTTCACTGTTAGCCGGTCCAATATCAAATTCAGGATGTGATGGGATGTTTTCCTGCACATAACCTGTAGGGTGCTTTTCTCTGAGTCTACAGACCGTTTGAAACTTTCTCATTGACTTGAAGCTTACATCGCGAGTACGTTTTTAGTTGAACTTTCATGCCGCAGTTCTGAAAGTCTCTATCATTGTGCTCTTCATATTGCTTATTTATCCTATCCAAACCATTGAATTCGTTTAGGCATTTTTGAGTTGAAGCTAGAAGAAATCAACGCTTGGATGACTGCTTTGCTAGGCGATGAAAGTGCAATGTTTTTGTTCCGATATCTTCTGTAAAGGTTGAACTGGACACATATCCCTTATATTTTTCGATTGTTCGAATTAGGCAGAAAGTTCCAGTTTAATCGGAAGTCTCAGACCCATCTGTATGGGTTTTTATCCATCATGAGAATATACAGTGCTTTTTTTTAATGCTTCCCCCCCACCCTTTTATTTTTTGAACGGGTCAACTCAAAAAATTGAAACTTGGGATAATGAAATTGATGCATGAATACTATATTTTGGAGTGAAATTGACAGATGAAACTTTCAAGATGGCGACTGCGCGCCACCTGGGAAAAAAAAATTGAAAAGAGGTTCTTGTGACACATCCTTTTGAAGCTCCTGACGAATACTTCACAACCCTAGAATATATAGTCAATATCTTCACCTACTACAAAACGGCGGAACATTTAATAATTTCCTGAATACATCGACGTTTAACTTCGTAATTTGAGGAAAGAAGCTGAGTTCAGTTCAGAAGATGCTCGAAATGGTTGCTTCGAACTTCTTGACATAAGAACAGCCTAGCCGATATTTCACGCCGAACATTTTCGAACACAGTAACGTCGATATTTCTACAAATATTTATTATTCTCTGCCGTATATCCAATATTGAAGCAGGTTCAGTTTCATACACTTCAAATAGCCCCATAAAAAAAGTCTACAGGTGTTGGTGTAGGTGTAGGACTTCGACAGCCAATCCAACGACCGGGAAGAGTATTATCCAAATATGTTCTTACTTGTCCGTAGTAATGTGGTGGTGCTCCATCTTGTTGGAATACAATATCCATATCGAATTCATTAGGATTCGCTTCGACTATTTCGGTGATTAGAGGGTCAACAGTATTTCCAGCATATTCAAATACAGTTCCCCTGTTGAATTTTGTTCTATAAATAGAGGTCCTACGATATGGTTTCCCAATATTTCTGCCCAGACCTTAATTTTTTCTGGGTATTGAGTATGAGTTTCCCGGAAAATGTGAGGGTTGGTGTCACTCCAATAACGGCAATTTTGTCTATGAACCTTGCCGTTGAGATAAAATGTAGATTCGTCACTGAAACAAATATTGTGGAGATGGGTATGATGCCTTGCAATGGTTTCCGTCATAATTTCGCAGTATTCTGTTCTTCGATCAGGGTCATCTTCAGTTAACTGGTGTACCATTTTCATTTG
Source organism: Gonioctena quinquepunctata (assembly GCA_018342105.1). Taxonomy (NCBI): domain Eukaryota; kingdom Metazoa; phylum Arthropoda; class Insecta; order Coleoptera; family Chrysomelidae; genus Gonioctena; species Gonioctena quinquepunctata. The sequence continues at coordinate 45,591 of JAFIRS010005146.1, forward strand.
GTATGGATGATACTTATTCCTCTCCAAAAGTCTCCACACAGTGGAAGGACACACCTCACAAACATTCGCGACGGAGGAAGTAGACTGTTGAGGATTTACTTTCATCTCACCAATTATTTGAACTTGCTGTCCTTCCGGAATGGACGGATGACCTGGGGGCTTTTTGTTCTGTACACTACCGGTGGTTGTAAATTTGGTTACAAGTTCCCTCAAATATTTTCTACAGATAGGACGTTTCGGGAAACGATCATTAAAAATTCTTTCGGTTTCTTGAAAGTTACGCGTCGCACCGTAAATAAGAATCGCCTCGATTTTTTCTTCCAATGAACGAGAATTGACCATTTTAGAGATAGTTCACGTGGTACCTATTTACTAGTAAAACCGAAAACTAAATGAGAATATTTTAACTGAACAATGATGTTCGTCGTCGTACTGACATTTCTTGTCATTTTTTGATTATACAAAAAATAACCTATCAGACCTTATTGGGTTTTTGGGATTGCCATATGGAAGAGAAAAACACATATTTCTAGATGTATCGATATTAATGTGTTTGTATTCAGGTAATTATTAAATGTTCCGCCATTTTGTAGTAGGTGAAGATATTGACTTTATATTCTAGGGTTGTGGAGTATTCGTCAGGAGCTTCAAAAGGATATGTCACAAGACCGCCTTTTCGATTTTTTTTTCCCAGGTGGCGCCCAGTCGCCATCTTGAAAGTTCAATCTGTCAATTTCACCCCAAAATATAGTATTCATGCATCAATTTCATTATCCCAAATTTCAATTCTTTGAGTTGACCCGTTCAAAAAATTGAAGAAAAGCACTGCACAGTGTTTTTTTTTTCTCAAAACCATTATTTTCAATGGATCCATCTGTTGGCAGATCAGCCAGATTTGCACCCCCAATGAGTGGTAAGATTCTTCAGATTGTGCGTATTCCTATGGAGTACCTTAGCCTTACCTTACCCTATCTGTATGAGGTCGCTGAGGGTTCCCTCAAATTTGCCCCTGTCCATTATGACTCTGTTATCGGCATTCCCGAATCGTGTAGAGTAAATAGTTAGGCATATTGGCCATATGACAATTGTGTAAGTTTCAATTGAATAAAACTTCAAGACAAGGAAAAATTATTGTTCGCGAAATATTGTTTTCTTCTCTCAAGATCCTGCATGATTATCATACCCCTTCTGAAGGAATAACGTCCATGGCACTGCTCCTGACAATTTATCCCGCCGTTGTTATTCAAATGAGGTGTAGCTTGAAGTCGAGGGAGTCACCCGGTAAGGTATGATTGGAAGTGGATGCTGTCACCGGGATATGCGGACAAAGATTATTAAATCAGGATTAGCGGCCTGTTTGTGACTGCTCCGGCTCTGGGACCTCTCTCTTTTTACAAGAAAAACAACCATTGATTTGTGTTGGGCATTCAGATACGAATGTGGGGTGTTCGATTATAAAATCCGCTGGTTTATATTCTTTGTTGGTCATCTGAAGCAATCAACTCGAAGGTTTATGGTTGTTTTGTGGACGATGCAGTAGCCACTGCGAAATAAATGAGTGTTTGGACGTTTTCGGGATGCAGTAATATGTCATGAGTTGTGAACACTAGTTGTTCCTCTACAATAATGGATAAACAGTCATCATCACATTGAAACGTGATAAATCATGGAAATATTTGGCATAATGAGTTATAAATTATGGAGAAACTAGGAAGAATTATTCTTGTTATTATGCTAATTTGTAAAGGTTTCAACATGTAAGTGTGGATTATTGAAATATTCCAACAATTAAGTGGAAGGAAAATAATAACAGAGGTTGGTATCTTTATTTACGTCCTTCATGCCAGTATTTTAGTGTACTTATCTGAAGAGCAGATCATTTACGTGTCAGTCCATCGAACTGTATGTTATATTTCCCAATATATAGAACCCAAAAGAATATTTACCTTAAAATTAGTACTCGCCATGTTTTCTTAACTGGTTATCTAATTACTTGACCAATAGAAAACAACGTGTTAGAGTGAATGATATATACTCCTGTGAGATTGCAAATGATGTTGGAGTTCCCCAGGTTAGTGTACTGGGTCCCCTTCTATTCATACTCTATCAAAGTGACATGCCATTGTTTGTTGATTCTGAATTTCTCAATTTTTTTGGGGATGATACCCTATTGGCATGCAGTCATAAGAACTCAGAAATGGCAATAGAAAGAACGAATATCACATTAGCAAGTATCAACAAATATTTAAAATTGAATAAACTCAAGCTGAATGTATTGAAAACAAAAGCAATGATAATCACTACCAAATATAAATACAGCCTAATATACCTTAAAAATATTAATCTCAACATTGATGAAGAAAAAATTGAAATAGTGAACACAACTAAATATCTGGGATTCCAAATAGATAATACTTTATCATTTGATAATCATTTTGATTATATTCATTAAAAAAAAACTTGAGAGGTGTCAAGGGACACCCGGATGGAACGAAGTTCCTTTCGATTAATTAGTGAAGGAATTGTAATAAAATTTTATTTTTTTTGAGTTATAATATTTTATATATATATATATATATATATATAAAAGTCCCCTCCCCCCTCGTATCTTTTGAACGGGTATACTTATAATAATGAAATTTGGAGGGTGGAAATAAACGGATGTAGGCTTCTCAACTGGTCATAACAGGTGACGCAGGCCACTGTGACCAATAATTTTAAATGGGACCCTATGGCAAGTGACAGCTCGTTTGAAAGGTATTGAAAATACCTATTCAGTCATACCAATTTTGTTTGGGTTTCGGCTGATTTTGATTGATAAATTGAAGAAATACGAAAATTATAGTTTCGCATTTAATTAATAAAGATTTTAAAGTACGCCTCTGGTTAATTGTCAAAAAGGTTGACGTTTTTGAATTCTCTACTTGTCAAAAGTGTTTATACCTTGAAAATTTACCTAAGCTATTGTTTAACGAGACGTTTAAGTGTTTACATAGGCAAAATGGTACGTACTGTAGCCGACAAAGTAGCAGCTATCTTAATAATTGGTGAATGTAGAAACAATTTCCATGCAGCGGAACGATTGTTTAATGAGAGGTACCCCGATCGCCCTATATCGAGGGTTTATTTGAGGGAGCTTCTTCGGAAGTTTGAAGCATCAGGTAGTGTTCTAGATGCCAAACGATCTGGTCGACCAACAATTAGTGATGACAAAAAAATTTACATAATTGGAGAAATGGTAGTAAACCCTACTTCTTCCACAGCCCAAGTTGCGTCTATCTGTGAAGTCAGTCAAAGGACAGTACATAGGGTGTTGGCTAAAACAAATTTCATCCATACAAATTAAAAAAGGTGCACCAACTTTCAGATGATGACCCCGACCGAAGACTAGAATTCTGTGAAACTATGTCCAATAAAATGAACCAACAACCAGGCTACATACAGACAATTTGTTTTAGTGACGAAAGTACTTTCTTTCTCAATGGAATGTTAACACTCAAAATGTGAGGTATTGGAGTGACACAAATCCTCACATCTTTCGTGAAAAACATACTCAATTTCCAGAAAAAGTAAATGTTTGGGCAGGTATTTTGGGAAACCACATAGTTGGGCCTCTTTTTCTCAATGCTAACTTAACCGGTGAATTGTATCTGGAGATGTTACAAAATGATATTGAGGCGTTAATTCTTGAAATTCTAGAAGATAATCCAGATGAATTCGACAACTTGGAAATAACGTTTCAACAAGATGGTGCTCCTGCACACTATTACGGTGCAGTAAGACGTTACCTAGATGAAGAATATCGTGGTAGATGGATTGGACGACGAGATCGATCGAATGGCCAGCTCGGTACCGGACCTTACACCATTATATTTTTTCTATGGGGGTACTTGAAATCTAAGGTTTACGCTACAGCACCTGACAGTATTGCCATTCTGAAACAACGAATTGTTGAAGAATGTAGGGCAATTTCCGCTGACACACTGGGACGAGTACGACAAGAGTTTAGCAATAGGATGCATTACTACCAGGAAGTAGATGGAGCACATTTTGAACACTTATTATAAGAACTGGTTCTTATATCTTTATTAATTAAATGCGAAACTATAATTTTCGTATTTCTTCAATTTATCAATCAAAATCAGCCGAAACCCAAACAAAATTGGTATGACTGAATAGGTATTTTCAATACCTTCCAAACGAGCTGTCACTTGCCATAGGGTCCCATTTAAAATTATTGGTCACAGTGGCCTTGTGACGTCATTTATGACTATTGCGTCACCTGTTATGACCAGTTGAGAAGCCTACATCCGTTTATTTCCACCCTCCAAATTTCATTATTATAAGTATACCCGTTCAAAAGATACGAGGGGGGGAGGGGACTTCTGACTAGCACTGTATATATTTATATATATACATATATATGCACTCTGTCTGTCTATTCTTTCATACACGTCATAGATGCGCGGGACTTTGTAATCACAACAGAGTGTGTGTATTATATATATATATATATATATATATATATATATATATATATATATATATACTCTCTCGACTTCGTAAACACAACAGCGTATAGGTTAGAACACGCACAGCTTGCTAAATACATACGCATTGATATTGTAATATTAAAATATAATTTGCTTTTAAATTTATTGAAGTTATGACGCGTACACTTGCTAAACACACAATAATGGAGAGATTATAGCGCGTATCACTTGGTTAGCACAATAGTAAAGAGAGGTTATTAATGCGTACTTGCTAAAAATACATAAGCATTTATTATTGTATGTATAAAATCTCTACTTACCTAACTCCATCAGCAATATCCGGAACTTGTGCAGAAACACTGTCAGGATTCATAATTGTTATTATTTGTTATTATTTATTATGTACAAAAAACCTGTATACACTCAACAAAAATAATCGTCGCGACACCACACTGTTCAATGTGAAATAGAAAGACGAAACGAAAATAACTGGTCTGCTTTCTATGAGAGAGAGAGAGAGAGAGAGAGACAGAGAAACACGCGCACGCCGCAACCATAGCGAAAGTCCCGTTACAACTTTTGGTCTTAATTTATTCCGTCTAGCCCTCTTTCGCCGCGCGCTAAGGAACTACGTTCCAAAAATTCAAATAAATTATTATTTTCTAGAATTGCCAATAATCTGTCAACTGAGTCAAGAATCACAGTTTATAAGACAATTGTTCAGCCACACTTCGACTACTATTTCTCTATCCCATATCTCTTCAATCTGAATAAATTGTCTCAACTGCAAAAACTTGAGAATCGTGGTATGAGGATCATTTTGAAGTGCGGTAGGGATACTCCTATTAATATTATGCTTAATGTTTTAAATTGGCAATCTATTTCCCAAAGACAGAGTTTTATGCAGCAGAGATACTTTTTACGGTTTCCTGTAAACTTCACTGCACTGATGATGACTTAACAGTCGAAAGCGCTCCGCTATGATTTTTTTTAATAAATTTTTCTGCACGAAATACAAATTTATTTCTTCGAATGTTATAGTTATGTCCACTCCTGTGTCTTCTCCTCTACTATTTGTCTCTGTCTCGTACAGAGAATGGCAAACTTTGTTATTGGAAATGATAACAAAGTCCGTTGTTAGAACTTTTGCATCAGTGTTGCATGGATAATTGACATTTCGCCTAAATGTTAATTACAGTGACAATAATTTACCTTTTAGATCCGCCACCAGTTTTCTAGTGAAATACAAGATTCGCCACTAATTTTCCCAATAGAATTCGATATTAGAGGCGATTCGTTGTCTTACAGATCCACCGAATAATCAAATAGTATTTTGAAAGCACTGTTCTTGATAAAGCGTCAGGTATATCTCCAAGTCTGCACTACGTTGTGGCGATAGTATTGGTAACCAAATGTGACGTACTCACTCGCCTCCGCCTCGTGCAGAGAACTACAAATGATTCGGTATCGTTCAGATCACCACATTCTTATTTTGTGTTGGTATCTACTGCGTTCCCTTGTCTTTGAGCTCCGCTTGTCACCATTTTTAGTGGTAGGGTGTCGCTATATGTATTTACGCGTCGTACAGACAAGGGCCATCCTTATTTCACCATGATATTCGTATATAAAATACTGAACAACTTAGGGCCATGTTATTTCAAACAGTGCATTGTCTTCAATCATGATCTTCACCACCACTCGAAATAATCCTAATTCAATGAATAGAACAAATCACAAAACACCATGAACTCTTTGATTTCCAAAGGTTTCGATCAGTTCAATAAATTACCAAATCTAATTAAAAGTAGCCCATCTCTGAACATTTTCAAAAATGAACTAAAGAAATTTATTTCAAATGCACAAATATGATTTTATCATTTAAACCAACTTTTTAATATATTTTATTTAATGTTTGTTATATATTTTATTGTATATTTTTTCAATATGTACTACATATCTCTTACTTTAACTTCTTTTAGCTGATTTGTATATTAGGATATCCTATTTAAATAAAGATCTATCTGAATAATATTGTCATTGTTAGATCCATAGATATTGCTGAAAAGGTCAGTGCGTCAAAAATATATTAGTCTCTTCCCAGAAACTACAACAGTGAGAATATAGTGTTCCTATCTGTAGACTATGATTTTGGGTTGTAGGAAATGTGTAGCGATTTGTGACGGTCGCTGGACTAGTCGTTAATTTCCGTGCTTGTTGGACAGGAGATCACGGGTTCAAATACTACACCACTTTTATTCCACATTTCGTTTTCTCTCAGAGATACTGAACATTAACAACAATTTCCTTTTCAATTCGGTGCCATTTTGTAGTTTGTTCGTACATATTTCGATTTGTTCTGATATAATTTGAAAAAATTATGGAATTATTGGAATAATTATTCTGGTTCAAAATCAGACAGCTTCTATTGTTTTACTGGTGAGATCAGGTGTTTTTCGTAAAGTTGACGATGATTTATTAGTTTTTTCATGTCAAAATATACTGAAAATGAGTGAATAAGTATGTGTACATTTTGCTGATATGAAAGAGTTATTCTGAGTATCTCTTGCCTGAGAAATTGGTGCTTGAAATGACCCTTTTGAATTTCAGAAGGGCCGTAACACCAAAAGTATATGAGAGCGTCACGTTTCGATTTCGGATTCGTATTCAAGAAACGATAATACATAATCACTATCAAACGGCTATTTTCGGGGCGTAGAACTCCAATAACAAAAAAGTAACTTTTCCATTCGACATTTTGTTTTTTATTTGTCAGGCATGTATTGGAATTGTTTGAATAGTTTTTCGCATCAACATAATTCAGATGAATTCAATAAATCAATGTGGAAAATAAGATTAACTCAACGTTTTCTATTAAATACACAAAAATATGTTCAAATTTTGGAAGGATCCCTCTCAAACTTTATGGAAAAGTGATCAATTTGGGAATTGCCTGAATTTTTCATATTGTTTAGAGGAAGTCTTCCCGATTGAAAGTTATCATTGCGCTATAGTCCGATAACTAATAGTTTGGGAGATATTGGCCAATGATACTGGATTATCCCGTATTCAACACCTATCGGTGACAGAAAAAATTATTATATTTTTTAGGTTTATTATTTTTTAGGTTGTTTTTTGTGTTTGAAGTTAATGAAAAAAAAAGAGAGTTGAGGTTTAGTTTGGCTCCGGGTTGGGTTGCATTTGTATTTTATAGTTAGTTGAAAACTTCAATTTTCTTTTATTTTCAACTAACTTTAACCCAAAAAACAACCTGAAGAACAATGAACCTAAAAAATAAAATGAAATTTTTTTTCACCGATAGGGGTCGAACACGGAATAATCCAGTATCATTGGCAAATATTTTCGTAACTATTGGTTATTGGACTTAAGAAGCTCAATGGTAACGTTTATTAACGAAGACTTCTTCTAAACAATCTCAAACAGTCAGAAATTTCCACATAGATCACTTTTCCATAAGGTTTGAGCAGGGTCCTTTGTGGTTTTCTATTCCATCTCGTAGAAATCCAAAATAATCATTCTACACGTGTAAGATGAGCTCCCATTACCATATTACATTACGTTGATTTTTTTCAAGAATATATTTTCAATTCTATTTATTGTTTTATTAATATTCAACGTTCATAATCTTTCTTCTTGTTCCAGGTTGTCAGTTCGATGGACGCCATGAAATACTCCATGGAAGCTGACAAGTACCGTTCCCCCTATATGCCTTCCTCCTCACTTGCCATATCGATGTACTCTGATCCCAAATACATGGATAGCCCTTCAAAGAGTTACTTGGAGCGCGGCTACCTAGATTCTACATCAGCACTAACCAAGGCTTACTTTGAGTCTTCAAAAATGTACATGGATGCCAACAAATACAACCCTGATTCGTCAAGGTCGTACCCAGGATTGGACATAGGCAAAATGTACAGCGATCATCAGCATCTACAAAATCAACAAGCCTCTTTGAGCTCTCCGAGGTCTTCAGACTCTCCTGACGTCAAAAATAACCAGGAAAGACTAGAAGGTACCTCCTCATCAAGCTCCACCACTACATCATCTGCTGGTGCTTCTCCAGGGAATCTGCAAGGATACTATCCGACGGCTGCCATACAACAAGGTAATGGGGGGTTACTCCCCATGTCGCAATATGCTGGACAATATCCCTCGCAATCACCCGGAACAGAGTTTAGACGGCCGCTGACCGTTTTGTTTTGACCAGATGGAATGTGAGCGTGATATCAGTGAAATATTTCAGCATCAATTTGTTTAATCATTTGGATTCTGCATGGTTACTTCTCACTAGCTTGTGCAATTTATAGAGGATTTAAGAAGAATTATGGAACCGCATCAAGTTGGATCGATAGATCGACAGTGAAATGGTGTAGTTTAAACAGCACCAAATAATTTTTTTCATGTTATGATAATCTGAAGCAATATTTGAACAAACGAAAAGCAGGTTGAGCTCCAGAATACCAGTCAAGTAACAGAAAAGTTCAACTTGTTTTGATAGGACCCGCATATTTCTTGAAATCCTCGATGAAGAGGCGGCTAACTTCCATTTCCAAATAACTTTCACTGTTATCACCGATGTTTTTCCAATTTATTTTTTGCAAACTCTCATTTTATTATTCTTGTGTTTTATAGAACAAGGCTGTTAGGTTACTCGAAATTACAAAGTATAGAAAAATTTAAATGGCTAATATAAAGACCGAAACAGATGAAATATGTTATTCCTTTGTATTGAAAAAATATACAGTGTCCGGCATAAAGTTCCCAGCATATGGAAAACTTTTTTATTACTGATATCTCAAAAAAATCATTCGTGGTAAAAACCTCTGTTTTATCCCAAACCTGAATTGCAAACACCAAAATTGAATTTTACATGACCCTATACGAGGGAGGTATAAAAGCATGCTTTGTTTTCAAAATAATATGATCCCATCACTTTATTTCTCACGGTAGGATTCAAATTCATGGGGAAATATTGTTCAAAATCGAATGTTGATCCAGAAATTCGAATCATAGTCATCTATGACCAATTTCATGTGGTATATTGTTAGATATGATGATATCACTCTCTGAATGTTTTCTCATTTCTCCCTCCCATCGAAAAATCACATTAATTGAATTATGTGACGGAATTTCACAAAATCTTGCTGCAAATAGTAAATAAAACTGAATTATCTCTGAGGTATGATGCCAGAATGGAAATGAATTTATTTTCACACTACGAATAATATTTTTCAAGACAATCAGGAATTGTTAAATATGACAATTTTTTCATAGTTTTTTTTAGCGAGACATCAGAATGCATCTACAATATTTTATTGTATTTTTTGCAGCATTCAACGTACAAAATTAAGGTTTTAATCAACTCGAAAAATTTATTCACGTATTATTTATGAGTTTCGGAATATCTAAGTTGTTACAGTCGACTTCGATAGTAATACCCAGCTTCCATAGTTTTGTTCTTTAGATTTTACTGTGAATGATTGAGATACAGAACATTTGCCGATCACAGTTGGCTTTGAAAACAAATTCATTTCTAATTGTAAACAAACCATTTTTGACACATCAAGAATAACTCACAAATCTGTAGAGTAATTTCAGTAGTTTTTCAATTCAATTACGGCTGCTCGACTAAGTATACAGGAAGGAGTGGAGATTGTAATGATACAAGTGACAATTATCATACTTGTAGAGACACTGCCAATATTTTTAATGAAAGACATCCAGGTAAAAACGTTCATAATTCGACAATTACAAGAATTTTGGAAACATTCAGGGAATCTGGATCGGTTTCGAAAAAATATATGACACATAAACGACCGATAGCTGAGAATGAAGAAACTGTTATGAATATTTATGCTGTCTACGATTGAAAATCCGAAAATATATCCGATCGATCAATGAGAAGAGTTCTAGGTTTCCGGAAAAAAATATTTACAGTGACGAGTCAATCTTCACATCAAATGGGGTAGTCCGCTCCCAGAATTGCAGGTGGTGGGCAAATAATTATTTCCATCATAGGATACAATGTAGAGACCAATATCACTTCAAAGTTAACGTCTGGTGCGGAATTCTTAATGACATTATTCTTGGACCAGTATTGTTCAGACAACCACTGAAGTCTGCAAGATACTTAAGAATGCTGCAGACGTTTTTCTCCCGATTATTTAGATGATATTCCTCTGGACATGAGAGCTGGAATGTATTTTCAACAAGACGGTGCATCCGTTCATTCTACGCTAGAAGTGACAAGGTGGTTAAACGGAACATTTCCAAATCGATGGATTGGTAGATATTCCAATAACGCTTGGCCCGCCCGGTCACCGGACCTCACTCCTTTGGATTTTTCTTATGGGAATATCCCAAACAGAAGGTATATTCAAGAAGACCATTTCAAAATAAACGTCATTTGGAGAACACTATCAGGGATTTTATTCGGGGAATAGCTCCCCAGATACTAAGGAATGTTCATGATGCAATGCACCGCCGTACTATGCAGTGTATTGAGAATGGAGGATGCCACGTAGAATGAAGCATAGAACGTATTTGTTATAAAAAATGTTATTTGTATTGTGAAAATAAATTAATTGGCATACTGGCATCATACCTTGGAGACAATTTAGTTTTATTTACTATTTGCAGCAAGATTATGTGAAATTCCGTCACATAATTCAATTAATGTGATTTTCCGATGGAAGGGAGAAATGAGAAAACATTTAGGAAGTGATATCATCATATCTAACAATATACCATTCGTCAAGCATAATATTCCTGTTGTACAGGGCGATGAGGAAAAAATTGGACAAAAAGTTGAAGAATGAAATTGGTCATAGGTGGCTATGATTCGAATTTCTGGATCAACATTCGATTTTGAACAATATTTCCCCATGAATTTGAATTCTACAGTGAGAAATAAAGTGATGGAATCATAAAATTTTGAAAAAAAACCTTTTTAAAAACAAGCTTTTATTCAAATACCCTGAAAAGTACAAAATAATTGCTCTGGATGATCCGTGAGTAATATTATTCCGTGAGTAATAGATTCGAAAGCTTGTCGCGCAAAGTTTTCATTTCGAATACAGATGCATTTTTTTTATTAATTATTTTATTTTGTGCTTTTTAGTAAGTACCCCTAACACCCACATACCAATTTTGAATCGAATCGTACCATAATTACAAAACTCGTTCGCCATCTTGGAGCCGCCATCTTGAATTTGTGAATTTCATAATCTCCGACCCCGAAAACCCCCACATACCAATTTTGAATAGAATCGGACCATAATCACAGAAATCGTTGGACATCTTGAAGCCGCCATTTCGATTTCATGAATTTTGTCAGAAAATTCATAATCTTCGTCCCTGAAAACCACATACCAATTTTGAATCGAATCGGATCATAAACACAAATCTCGTCTGCCATCTTGGAACCGCCATTTTGTTTTTTTCTCTTACAAATGCATAATGCATCGTCACGGGAACTATGAACACCCGCCATAAAAGCTTGTAACAAATCATGATATTCTATCTACCTCGTATATGGTCGTATAAAATTCAATTTTGAAATTCAGGTTTGGGATGAGGCAGAGGTTTTTATCACGAATGATTATTTTTGAGAAATCAATAATTAAAAAGTTTTCCATATGCTGCGAACTTCATGCCGGACACTGTATACTGAAATAGTATTAACCCAACCTTCGACGTTATTATGCTTCAGGATATCATAAGGTGTAGATTAATTTGTGATAAGAATCCTGATGCCTAATTTATGATTATTTTATGTAGCAACAAAAATATCATGGGGATCAGATAAAAATGATTTTGGTGCTGAGATTATTACATGACATAGTAAACAGGTTGATGTTTTACTGAGCTAGGTAGATTTTTCTGTGATTTTATTTGCTGTCCAAATTAACCCTGGATTTGCGCCATATCGATGTGGTCTTTCTGATAAATTATAGTTTATAGCAGGTGTAGTAGATACGAATTTTATGGCAATATTCGACTGAATATCAGAGAACCGAAATGTTTCGTCGTTCGGTAAAAAAACAAAAGTTTTTTCAATAGATGAATATTCAAAATTACATGATTGGGTTTTGAATTATACTGAAGAAATCAATAGTTGTCCGTAACTTCCTATAACTTCAATAATAAAAAACGCGCCAGCAAGTGGAGATATTCAATAGAATACTTTTTTTATAATAAGATGACAGGATATTACCATAGAACCTGAAATTCTGGCAATTACTTAGATATGTATAAAATGTAAATAACTTGGTTAGTTTGTACAAAAATATTCTTTCTTGTGCTTCTAGGTAATGAATAGGAAATATTTTATTAATTTTGGTGGATAGCAAGTCGATTCGTCGTTATTTTTTGTTGTACGAAGTTTATTTGCCTATTTATAATGATTGTTTTATTTTCGTTCCTATCTATGACGTATAGTTCATACTTGAAAAGTATCTACAGTGTATATCTCGTTATTATTCACTCAGTAAATATAAGAATAATTACTGTAAACGGTATGTTATGTAAAGTTCAAAATACAATGAAACCAACGTATTTGTTTCAACTCTGGTTTTTTATTTTCTTTAGCTTCAACATTCCTAAATGACTCTTACATTCACAAGCAAAACAATTTCACACCTCCTGAAATTCTGGATGGAATCGTCACTATTTCAGTGAAGTATATCAGAAAAATGCCATACTCTTCCACCAGTAATAAACTTAACAAACATTCCGATTTCAACAAGATGATCTGTACTTCGTTGCCATATACCACTCGGGAATTGTAAAGTGAAATTTGGGCTCAAAATATACGGATTGAAAATTGTTAGGAGAAAACCAGGCTATATTTTCATGTTGAGAATTGAATGAGATCTTGGATGCCTATGTATGGGGGCCCGAGGATTTCTTTGGCTATATCGTAGCACATACGTTCTTTAGGGCTCTACCACCTCCGACATGTTTCCAAATTCCTGATTCAATATATGGAAAGTTCCATTGAAAGATATCTGATAATGAACAAATAAGCAACTTTTAAATTGAATATTCAACGCATTTTATTGAAAAATACATATTTTTTATGTTGGTTATACAAAATTACAAAAATGACGTCTTTCTCTTCTTAACGTGAAAATACTAAATAATAGGTTCTCAAATCAGATACTAGTGGTTAAACAACGAGAGTCTTAAGTATTCTGGCAATTGGACCTGTTTGAAGTTTAAATTTCATTAATCATAAAATACAATGTCTGCTCCATAACAATATGTTTTAATTGAATAAAAAAAAAAGGATAACTTACCACGATTCGAACATGCAACCTTCTGTTTGTGAAGCGAACGTATTACCGCTGCACTAACAGGATTTATTGATAAATAATGACAATTATATATATATTTACATCCAAAGAAGGAAAAGAGATATATTTTCAAGTATAAATCTTAATTAGGCATTCGAAATAAAATATCCGAGACATAAAGTATTGAGTTGGATCACCTAGCATTAAATTTCGATTGTTGTAAGTGCAAAATGTGAGAAAAACTGGACCGATTTCGCAACATTTTTTTATTGTTCGTAATTCCGAATAAGGTTTTTAGGGAATAAAAAAAATTTCAGAAAAGTTATTGGGAATTTCTTTATCCTGGAAAAGTTTTTAGGAATATATAATGAACATTTTTTGACAGTTTTAACAACCATTCAAATTTTGTCATTTTGTGTCATATGAAACAATTTCACCCAATCATGTCAACATTACACTGATAATTGCATTCAGTGCAATTATCAATCACTATGACAACACGATTGAGTTTGACAATTTCATTCCAAATAAATTTCAAAATGTCACGTTTCGGCAATGCGAATGTTCAAAGTATAAATGCGCTAATCAAAGAAAAAATTTCCAGAAATACAACCTACAGTCACAAATATATTTGGGGAATAATTATGGAATTTTGCTAAAAACGAAAATATGAATTAAATGAACATAGAAGCTTAGAAGAATTGGCGTTGTTACTAAAAGATTGGGAGGTCAATATGAGAAAGAAAGACGGGACCGAATTTAAAGAAGCAACGGTGAAGACAATGTGGAACGTTTCGTGCAAACTTTTGCAAGAAAAGTACTATAATGGCTATAATATAATAATTGACTCGTTTAACAATATAGTATTCGAACCAGCCCGAGATGCCCGCGATGCAATCAGGAAGAAACTACAAGCAGATCCATGTAAACGTAAGTCCAGTTCAGTTTCGTTAAATTTGTCTGAAGTTTACAAAATAATATTGCTATGGGATGAAAATACTCCTGAAGGTCTTATGCGTAAATTTTACCATATTGTTGCAGTTGCTTGTCTGGTGGATTTTTTCCAATCGAGAAAAATAACGATGACTCTCCAACAAATCGCATTGAATACAATCCGGTGTTCAGTTAAACTTGGCAAGGTGGTTCTTAAAGCTGAACAAGTAGTGAATGGTTGGTTTCCAATAGTGAAAGACAAAGCTGCCCTGTACGTCTTTTTCATAAACTGATATCAAAACGAGGCGACAATATAACCTCACCACCACTGTTCTTAAAACCAAATCGATATTGGAAAAATGAAACTGACAAATGGTACGATAATGTACCTGTTGGAAGAAATACAATAAATGGATAAACTAAATCTGCTGCTGAGGCAATTGGCTTGAATGTAAAGGATAAAAAATAACAAATCACTCCAAAAGATCAACTGCTGTTTGCGAATTGGCAAAAAGTGGTGTAGAAGAATAAGAATTGCTGAAAATCACTGGTCATAGCAATCAAAATTCTATAAAACCATACTTAAATCTCGATCAAGAAAACCACAACAAGATCATAAATATTATGTGTGGTAATAGATCTTCTATAGTGGAGAACAGCAACGAATCTAATGTTGAGTTAAATTTTAATAATTGGACTTCCACTAACTGTACTTTCAATAAATAAATAAATATGAAATGAAATGCATAAAGCACACACAAAGTCGTCTTCACAAAAGGTTCAATATGTATTGAAACAATTGGTAGACCGACAGGCAAAAAAAACTACTTTCCTAGCAAATACCACGCAGAACGTTGAATGATATTCACCTGACAATACATGGAAACTAATTGATATTTTTCGCAAATGTTTCTTTCTGATAAGCTCGATTATGCTTAAATCCATGTCGTGTTTGCCTAACAATCCGCATACCGGTTTCAGGCTTTTTTTGGCCCTCATCAGTACGGAGTAGTCACCAGTCAGAGATTCAGAAAGCTCTGGCCGAAGCGAGACACAACATAAATAAAATCATCATCGAGTTTAAAACATCTTCAGGTGCGTCGGAAAAGATAACTTTCAACCGGCGACACCTAGTGACAGAAAGAAACACTCCATACAATTCTCCTACCTTGATTGGATTTTAATAAAAGATTCCTTCTCAGTAGGAGTGCCTCAAAATGCCCGACTGGCATATTTTAATGAAAGAAAAAGCCATATGAAGGGGATAAGATATATCCTCCTACTGAGAAGGAATCTTTTATTTAGAATCCTATCGAGGTGGGAGAATTGTATGGAGTGTTTCTTTCTGTCACTCGGTGTCGCCGGTTAATTATCTTTTCCAGATCATTTTAAGCTCGATGATATTTACTATGTTGTGTCTCCTCGGCCCAAGTCTCTAATCTCTGGCGTGACTAGTACCTGATGAGGCCAAAAGCTGAAACTGGTATGCGATTGTTAGGCAACGACATGAATTAAGCATAATCGAGCTTATCGAAAAAAGCTTTGCACAATATCCATTTATATGGAAGTTTGCATGGATTGTCAGGGTGAATATCATTCAACGTTTTGCGTGGTATTTGCTAGGAAAGTAGTTGTTTTTCGCCTGTCGGTCTACCAATTGTTCCAATTTATATTGAACCTTTTGTGAAGACGACTTTGTGTGTGCTTTATGCATTTCATTTCATATCTTATCCCCTTCATATGTCTTTTTCTTCCATTAAATTAATAAATGTTTCATTGTGTTGAGTTTTAAATTTTTTTGTCAAAAAATTTTCCGCCGAATATACCTCGCACATTGACAAATGCCCCATAATTTTATGACAAATTTCTCAAGCTCGTTGCTTGGTAACAGCTTGTTACCAAGGAACGAGCTTTCGATTGTCATAAAATTATCTCGTCTATTATCAATGTCCTAGGGATATTACTCCTGAAAATGAATGTATGTTCGTGTTGGTGAGCTCATAACTTGAGAACGGGTGGACCGATTTGGCAATTTTTTTTCAGGAAAACGGAATAACAAACGGAAAAACTGGATAACGGGTTGACGGAAGAACGAGATAACGGGATAACAGGAAAACGGTATGACGGGAAAACGGAAAACGGGAAACGGGTACGAAAGAGGAAAAAGGAAAAGGTAAAACGGTATAATGAAAAAACGGGATAACTGGAAAATAGGATAACAGGATAACGAGATAACGGGAAAACGGGATAACTCGGTAACGGGATGATGGAAAACGGGATGAAGGGAAAACGGGATAACGGGAAGCGGGCTGTGTCAAAGGCATAACCTAAATGGAACCACAGCAGAAATAGGAAGAAAGAAATTTTACACGGACGGGTCAGCTAGTTATAAAATGAAATAGCAGAAGTGAAAGAATTTTGTATTTCGTGCAAAATCATTTTTAATTTAAAATCGTAGCAGAGCGCTTTTGACTATATAATAGTCATCTCCAGTGCTTCCCCTGTGAGTAATACCTAGATGAAATTTTATATAAAATATTTTGACATTTTCGATGATGAAGATTTTCCTGGTTACCTACTCGTCAGGTTTACAGAAGTCCATCAAAACTGTTTCCAGTTTGTATAAAATGGGTGACAACTTTAAGTACATATAACATGTAAATTTTTAAAATTGGTGTAATCCATTATTTTAGAAATATATTTCACATGGTTTCATGGAAGTCAATGTTGAAGTGGAGAGGAAGTGGAAGTTGACGTTGACATTGACAAGAGTGACACATGGCTTAGAACCTTAGAAACATATTAGCCAGAAGGTGGCGTTCTATTCCATTTTGGAGTGAAGAAGAGTGACTCTAGAGTGAAAAAAGTGTTTTCAGAGTGAAAGTTGGCTAGGAACAAAATGCTAGAGTGTTTCTGAAGTGAATCGTCTTAGAGAAAGAAGAGTTTGATTAAATGACATTGAACTTATTTCATTTATTTATTTCAAATCATCCACATCAACACAAAATGGCTGCTTTCGATTGCTATATACACAGACTTTTGAACATACCTCTCTCTACAGTCAATCACCTAGCAGAGATTACCACTTTGAAACAAATAGCTTCCAACAACAACTATAACCCTTACTAGATTAATTCTCTCATTCAGAAAATTATAAACAAAAAAATTATTTAATTCAGCTTTTCCAAAAACTGAACCAACAAAATTTATTACCCTCCCTTTCGTTAATGATCAAATTTCAAAGAAAATTGTAGGTTGTATAACCAAAAATTGTAAGGAAAATGTCAAAGTTGCCTTCAAAACAACGAACAACTTAAATAGACATCTTGTCAACAGTAAAGATAAAATTGATAAACTTTCTAAAAGTGGTATTTACAAACTAAATTGCGAAGATTGTACAGCGACATACATCGGTAGGACCTTTGGAAGTTCGAATAACCGAACACCTTAACGAAAATAAAAAATCAGCTTTTGGTCATCTCAGATTCAATGAACACAATTTTCGCCCGTATAGAAATTGAAAAATTCTACATGAAATCAGACACAAGAACAACATGAAGTTAGACTTCATGGAAGACCTTTACATCAACAAATAATTGATAAACAATGATCTTTGTCTGAATTCACAAGTCAATATAAATAGATCTTTTATTCCACTTCACAGACGTCTGCAATAAATAAATAAAATAATTGCAATGTCATTTAATCAAACTCTTCTTTCTCTATAACGATTCACTCCAGAAACACTCTAGCATTTTGTTCCTAGCCAATTTCCACTCCGAGAACACTTTTTTAAGTCTAGAGTCACTCTTCTTCACTCCAAAATGGAATAGAACGCCACCTTCTGGCTAATATGTTTCTAAGGTTCTAAGCCATGTGTCACTCTTGTCAATGTCAACGTCAACATCCACTTCCCCGTCACTTCAACATTGACTTCCATGAAACTATGTGGAATATAATTTCGAATTAATGGATTACACCTATTCATAGCACATGAGTGTTTTTTAAGAAATGTTTTAACATGTGATATGTACTTGAGGTTCTCACCTATTTTATACAAACTGGAAACAGTTTTGATGGACTTCTTGTAAACCTGACGAGTACCTAAGTAACCTGAAAATCTTCATCATTCAAAATGTCAAAATATTTTATATAACATTTCATCTAGGTATTACTCACTTGCAGGTTAGCACCAAATATTACTATTATATAGTCGAAAGCGCTTCGCTACGATTTTAAAAATAAAAATAATTTCGCACGAAAGTAGATAGACTACAAGGGTTCTGGCGCAACCCCTATTTTGGGGTGGGTTTTGGCGAGTGAGTGAGGGGGTGGTTTTTTTGGGGG
>JAFIRS010005147.1:0-64602 GCA_018342105.1 Gonioctena quinquepunctata
GGGAAAGAAGCTTGCATCAGGATGTTATGCTATACGTATAGTAACCAATGAATTGGGTACAGCAAAGGCCAAGATGGTTTACCATGCACTGGTTGAATCGCATATTAGATATGGTATAGCATTCTGGGGTTCTTGTAACCAAGAAAAGTTCCAATCAATATTTGTCTTACAAAAACGCGCCATTCGATATCTATCAAAGGCAGGACCGCGAGAGTCATGCAGGACCTTATTTAAACAGAATAATCTACTAACCGTCTCATCTTTGTTTATACTTGAGACAGTTTGCTTGATTTTTAAGAATAAAGACTTGTATAAAGTCAATGAGGGCATCACTCGCCATAAAGGTAATTTGACACTCCCCATTCCTTCCACCAATATAATCAAGAACTCATTAATATATAATGCTGCAAAAATCTATAATCATATTCCATGGAACTTAAGAGATATTAAAGACTATAAACGATTTAGATCATCTATGAAGAATATTCTTCTTGAACATGTTCTTTACAATGTTCAGGAGTTCTTTCAGGTCACTTTTCAATGATCGTACCTATTAGGAACACTATATAATCTAGTTTAGTTATAGTATTCTTATTTGCAATTTAGCTTGACTGTGATACCTGCACCAGGATCTCGTATTTTTCACTTTGTATTTCTAAATTTTATATTGTTTTTATTTTTTATTTATATATTTTCTTACATTTCTACATTTTTAATATATTTTAACGTGTTGTTCATGAATATAGACTATACTTATCAATTTGTTATGTCTTACATGAAATGTATTGTATTTAACTGTGACTGTGTTCAAAATGTCAAAAGTATTGAAGTATCTCTGTAAACTTACCCCCCCCCCGTTACTTTTTTAATTATTTATGCATCATATGTACTATTTTAATGTTTCTTGTTATGCATGTATAGCATACGTGTTTTTACATTTTTGTATATAAACTGACTTAATTCTGTACTTTGTCAACAAGAATTCTTCTTCCGGCAATAAAGTATATTTGATTTGAAATCATTTTTATGCAACAGGAAAATATTTGTGAACCTGAATGGGGTAGAATTAGATAAATTTACGATGAATACTGGGGTGGCGCAAGGCTCAATTCTTGGTCCACTGATCTTCCTTCTCTTTCTCAATGATCTTCCAATGAACATCAGTAAACGTTTCCACTTGATTAATTTTGCTGACGATACAACTTTAGGAATAGCCGAGCCTACCATGGGAGATATGTCTGAGGCTATTGAACAAGCAATTCAGGAAATGACAACATATTGCAACTCAAACAAACTTATGTTAAATCCCCATAAAACCAAAATCATATTTTTTAACAAAAATATGGAGTTACGTAATGAATTTATTCAGATCCATCATTTCACAAAGTTGTGTCTTTCTTTGGAAAGAAATTTAAGAGTACCTGCGAGAGAGTAAAATCTGAGATTATGTTAGAAACATTATAATAATACTTACCTAGGTTTTTTTTCAACTTTCATTCGTTTTTCTTAAAAAACAACTATATTCCCGGCTACGGATGGCCAAGCAGCTATATTCCCGGCTATGGATGGCCAAACAGCTATATTCCCGGCTACGGATGGCCAACAGCTAGATCTCTGGCTATATGTTGTCACTCTTTGAGGGGGATTGTCCCCAAAGAGAAGTATCCTCATCTGCTCGGTTCATGTTACCTGAAAAAATTTGAAATTTTATTTTGGGCTTAGAGCCACATGTTTGAGTAGTTTCAAGTTAACATTATAACCCATTAGGATAGGGACCAATTACTGTTAACCCTCTGGGGTATTCGGGCATGAAGTGCCATATGAGATGTATGATGCTGTTGAAATAAAGTGAAAAAAAAAAGCCTCTTTCAAGGCGTTGATGGTTGCGTTGGTGATGATTATGGTTGGTACATTTGTTAAGCGTCCTTTCTGGAGGGGGTCGTGTCGTGAAATGCCGCATTTGGCCCATTTCAGCAAATTAATGTTAAATATTATTTTTCATAAAATATATTTTGTATAATTCGGAAAAAAGTTCGAATGAAATCTAGAGTGAAAACACTCGAAATATAGTAATTGTAATCGAGAATTGCAGGGTTACGCCCCTTTTGACAATTCCGACCAATGTTGAGCCGCCATTCTAGACGCTGTCTCATTTAAGCGTGCCAAGTTACCAAAAGTCAGTTAGTCTTGCTCAGTTAATCTGAGAGTCAAGTCGCCATATTTTGAGCTCTGCGCTGCGCTTCGTTGACTATTCATATTGGTGGATTTGCAGAAATAACTTTCCCAAGGAGCAACTTGGACAAGTTGCACGAAATTCTCCAATTGGAAATCTTATTCGTATCATCGATAGAGGATAGCTACGACTATCACGTACTAGGATAGATAGATAGATAGATAGATAGTCTTTATTCGTTCCTGTGTACAATACATAATACCCAAACGGGTGTAGAACATGTCAAAAATATAAATAAAATAGAAGATATGGGAAGAGAAAACTCTAAGATAGCAAATATAAAAGCTTATGAACTAAAATATCATATTATACATTATATTTCATGGTTATTTAAGGAAGACTCCAGCCTACCAATTGTACCAAACTCATATTCATTATCAATCGTTTCTGCCAACAATAAGTTGGTTTCAAAAAGGAATTCGAAGCCCAAATTACGTAGTCTACGGAACGAGGGAGCAGAAAAAGAATTTTAGCAGTGTGTTTTTATTTGGATGTCATTCCCTGTCATTCCGCTACATGCTGGTGATTAGCCATGACAGCCGAGCTGGTATTGGGGTGTCACCAGGTGTAGAAAGTCGTGCTTTTTTCAAGGTTGGGGCCACGGAGTCTCAATTAACGCATGCTTGGATAAGCCGACCTTGAGGACGTCTCCGGAGACGAGCAGGCACCACGTGTGACGTTGTTAGGATACAAGTGGTGAGATAGGCGCGATAGTTACGACTAGAACTAGACAAATATTCTTTCAAAGTTCAAAGAAAAAGGACATACATCAATAGCTCAGGTAAATAGTAAATTTTGAGTAGTTTAGACTAAAAGATCAATATAGTATTTGGTATCAAATTGTGCAGAATTTCATAGTGCATCCAAATTAACTTATAGTCAGTCTCTTAACTTAATTGTTACAGCTGCATTTAGTATTTATGCTGAGTGAAGAAACGAATTCTGATAATAAAAAAGTAAAAGCCAGTGTCAAAAAAAAACTGTTGGTGATTAGTGGAGTGGAAAAAGTATTTATTTATCTCTGGTTTCTTATTGCAACCTCATAGTCCAGGCAATGAACGATATTCATATACCTAAGAAATTATGGAATGTGTTATCTGCAAACTCAAGTCTGGAGAGATTACGATATTATGTGATAGCTGTCAACGATCGACTCATAAGGAATGCTCAGGAGTTAATGCGAGTGAGATGAAAGTAATGGACCTGAGAGGAAAAAGGATCCTCAAATTCTATTGTGAAGATTGCCAAAATGGAGTTCGACTGATTCCAAAACTACTTCTTGAAATAGACAACCTAGAAGCTGAATTGGGTAAGCTGAAAAACTCAACAATTTCGAGAAATGTCAAAAATTCCTAGGAGGAAAATAGGGAAGAATGGATAAATGAAATGGTTGAGAGGCAAAATCGTGCTTCAAATATAATTATCTTCAATGTGAATGAATCACAAATGAAGTCCCATCAAGAAAGAGTATCTGAAGATAATAAGGCGGTGGAAAGTTATTGAAAAACTGTAACAGCATTGACAAAAGTGACTTAAAAATGTTTAGATTGGGTAAATATGTATCAAATAGAGCTAGACCTATCAAGGTTATCCTTAAGGCAACTGATGATGCAAAATTTGTACTCAGAAATAAACATCTTTGTGATATTCCTAGTATTAGAATCTATGGTGATTAGACCAAGGTAAACTCAAAAGTAAGCTCAAAAATATGATTGAAAATGGCTGTAACAATAAAACAATTAAATTCATTAATAATAAACCAACGATTGTGGATAAAATGGAACAAAAAATGCTCATTAAACCCTAATGTACTGTATAATACTGATATAATCTATCTCGATGCCCAAAGTATTGTGAAAAATCGGGATCAAACTCAAGAAAATCTCACCTCCTACAATCCAAAACTTATTTTACTCCAAAACCAGAACAACAGCGGATATTGAAGAAACTGAAATTAACCTTGAAAAATATAATCATGTTCGTTGCGATTCAAATACTGGGCACACAGGAGGGGTCTTACTGTATGTTAGAAAAGAATTAAATTATACTATATTCAAAACATTCAAACTACAAGACAACTTTTGTTTGAAGGTTGTAGACGATGTGGTAACTTGATTACTATTGTTTCAGACGTCCATCGTCTTAATGTATTTAAAAGGTTTTCACGACGTTTCGAATGCTTGTATCTGCAATCGTCTTCAGGTGAATATTGACAAGTTAAGGTGCTACTTACCAATGTATATGACTGTCGGTGCAATGATGCGAGCAATTCCGCCATGTGCAGCGGTGCGTGTAATTTCGCGCGGTGTGGTGGTGCGTGAAGTTTCGCGCCTCTGCAGCCCGCCAGTAAGAGCAATCAGGGGTTTCCATACGTTCTTGATCTCAACGCTTGGTTGACTGAAGGCGTTATTGGCTTCGATGTAGGCGGCCTCTTTGAACTTTCGTTTGAACCAATGCTCCTCTCTATGTAGAACACTTGCGTCGTCCCATAGAACTCGATGGTGCTCAATCCAGGCGTGGTCAGCGATTCCCGATTTTGATGTTTCTCCACGTTGAGTCCATTTCTTGTGCTCATCCCATCTTACCGATAACGGTCTCTTTGTCTCTCCAATGTAGGAATCTCCGCATTCACATGGAACTTCATGAATGCAATTCTTACTGATTTCATTTTTGTTGTCAGGTTTGGTCTTGGTCAGGAAACTCCGTAAAGAACTGCCGGATTGGAAGCAGCTCTTGATGTTGAACTTGTTTCCGATCCTTCTGATCTTCTCGGAGACACCTCTGATGTACGGAAGGCAGATCACTGTGCTTTGTTGTTGCTCTTCAGATGTCTTCGTTCTCCGGAGTTGTTTCAATACTTCTTCTAGGAGTTTCTTGGGATATCCATTCCGGTGAAGGTCCTCTCTGATGTGGTTTAATTCGGCATCTAGTGACTCCACGTCGTTGCATATGTGTGTCGCTCTCTCTACCAATGTTCTCACGATCCGTCTCTTCGCTCTCTTCGTCGAACTCGGATGGTTGGAGCTGTAACTGAGGTACTGCCCCATATGTGTCTTCTTTCTGTAGAGGGAGGTGCGGATTTCATTGCCTATTCTCTCAACGTTCACATCGAGGAAGGGTAAGGCACTGTTGGTTTCCATTTCCATCATGAATTTGATCGAATTCCTGATTCTGTTAATTCTTGAGAAGAAATCCTGGAGATGTTTGTCTCCGTGATTCCATATAATGAAGGTGTCATCCACGTACCTCAACCACAGCTTTGGTTTGTACTCTGCCTCCCATATAGCCAATTCCTCGAACCACTCCATGTATATGTTGGCGATGATTGGAGAAAGGGAAGATCCCATCGGGAGTCCGTCGACTTGATAGAAGAATCGGTCCTTTTCCTGGAAATATGAGTTCTGTAGGCAGCACTGCAGTAATTCCAATATTGCGTGGGTAGGAAGGTCAGTCCTCTCGTGCAGCTGGTCATCCTCTTCGAGTTTCCTTTTGATGATACTGAGAGATTCCTCTATAGGGACATTGGTGTGAAGGCTCTCCACGTCGAAGCTGTTGAAACGATCTTCTGGTCCGAGTTCAACATCTGTGATGGTGTCAACGAAGTGCTTGGAATTCTTGACGTATGAACTGCTATTTCCTTGTAAGGGTTGTAGTATCGGTAGGAGGTATTTCAATAACTTGTAGGTTGGTGAGTTCCGTGAGCTGGTGATCGTCTCAGTGGCATGTCTGGTTTGTGGATTTTCGGAAGCCCGTAGAGATGCGGTGGTTTGCTGTAGTGTGGCGTTAGATGTGATTGCTCGTTGTCTGGAATGAAGTGTTTGAATTTCCTCAGAGTGTTGTAGATCTTCCTTTCTATAGTGGGTGTCGTATCCTTCTTCAAGAGTTTATAGTTCCCTGTGTGGAGTAACGATTCTATCTTGTCATCATATGTTGTGGTCTCCATGATAACCGTGGCGTTTCCTTTATCGGCTGGAAGAATCTTTATGGATGAATCCTTTTGTAGAATTTTTAGGGCCCTCTGTTCCCCTGCAGTGATGTTACTCCGGGGATTCCTCTCCTTCTCGAGTGTCTCTCTCACTTTCCATCTGAACTCTTCTGCCTGGATGGGATTCATTCTGCTGCTGGTTGACTCTACAGAGCTTACAATGTCCAGGATAGGTATTGTTTTAGGAAAACCTTTTAAATACATTAAGACGATGGATGTCCGAAACGATAGTAATACAAGACAACTATTGGTGTAGTATTGAAAATTGATTTCATAACAAAATACTGTTTAGTTGGATGTCTCTAGCACTCTCCATCAAGTTCTCATTCAAAATTCATTGAAGATTTTGAAATTACTTGTGATATTTTATTCTCAAATAATAATCATTGTGTGATAGTTGGCGACTTTAACATAGATCTAATGTCTAATTATTTCTATAGTAGGAAAATGATAAATCTCTTGGCTACCTATGTGTAACCAAATATTCTCGTATTACTGATACCAGCTCAACATTGGTGGATTATGTTTTAAGTAACCGAAATAATTTGAGGGCGGATGTACAGGACTGTCCAAAAATAACCGATCATTCAGTAATATCAGTAAATTTATTCAATAACTCTATACAACCAAATGTTAATGTAAAAAAATTCCGAAATCTTAAAATTGAAAATCTTAACGATATTAAAACTAGACTTATAAGGCAGAACTTTAATCTGGACACTATTGATGTTGAAGTCATATATCAAGAAATTTTGGAAAATTGTTAAAATGTTATAAATGATATTGCACCAATTGATACTTGTCATTATAAATCAAACCTACCTTGGTTTGATTATGAAGCATATGATAAAATCAAAATGCGTGACAGGGCCTATAAAGAGTTTAAATATTGTGTTGATAATGCAAAACAAATGAAATGGCAACAACAACTAATATTAGTGTTGGCCATCTCTTGATAGAATGTATGATAACAATTTCGTTTTGAAGCAATATTACATTGTTTTATTTCCTCTGGTAGTTGATTATATTCATTCAATCCTTTGAAAAATATAGATTTTATTGAACTCTTCAGCTTTGTCCTATTGATATGGAAATTATGTACGGACCGTGTATTATAGTTATGGAGTTCATTGTTGTATGTAACAAATTGATTGAAGTAATCAGGAAACATATTCCTTGTGATTTTAAAGACAAATAGCATGGCCATATAATATAGTCTTTGATCAACTGATTGCCATTTCAATGTTGCGAGCATTGTTTTTATTGGGGTGTATCTGTTGCAATGTAAAATTACTCGCATTCCTCTGTTCTGCAATTTTTGTAACATTTGGATTTCATTTTTTTGTAGAAGATATAAAATAGAAGAACAGTAATCAAAATGTGGCTGGATTATCGATTTATATACAGTTGTTCGGCTAGATAGAGAAAGTTTTGCAGAAATTCTTGTGAAAAAATATAGTTTTTTTGAAATTTTATTACAGATGTATTTACAATGAGATTTCATCTCCAAACATTCATCAATTATGCATCCTAAATACTTGAATTCGTGTACTCATTCTACCCTTCCACCTTCAAGTACTAAGTTGATTGTGTTGTAATTTATATTTGTCAATTTGAACCTATTATTCAATACCATAGCCTTTGTTTTGGAAATGTTTAGCTTCAATTTGTTTATGTTCAGAAAATTTTCAATATTATTCAAAACTCCATTCAATCTCGTTACAGTTTCATTCAAGTTGTCTCCATAGCAAGCAATCAGAGTGTCATCGGCGGCACCTATGGTGCGCATCAGCTGACCATGTAGTGTATAGACTATTACTCATTTGTGGCAGTGCTCCACGCTATTTGTTTGTTTTTATCAGTGTTTAATGTAAATGTTGCTATTTTTTTGCTTTTGATAAACAACGACACAGCTAGTGAGTCCGAAAAACTGATCAACGAGGAAAAAGCCAAGAATAGTGCAAAATGAATGACAATGAATTAATTTTACGCCGTAGAAGACAGAACGTCGACAGAGCTCGTGCTTATAGAAAAAGGAAAAAAGATCTTTGTGAGTAAACATAGTTTTTATATCGAATTCATTAGAATTATTAGAACTTTTTGCTGGTGCTTATTGTTGTTTATGTATTTATTTCAATTTTGAGTGCTTGAATTTATTATTCAACTTATTTCGTATGAATATAGTTGGAGACCTAGTTATCATTTCCCATAATCATTCCCATTTTCCAAGTATAAAATTAAGATTTATGATGCGATTTTAATACCCCAAATCAAATATTTTTCCAAAAATGTTTAGTTAAATGTCTACAATGCGAAAAAAAGTTTCACTTATACCGTGGTTTCATAAAACCACACATTAACTTTGTTGATTGTGAGACTGGATATATCCTAGATTTCCTTATATACACGGGAGCTTCAACCGAGGTGAAGGAATTCGACAGCAACTTGGGTAAATCTGGAAATATAGTAATTACTTTGTTAGAGCCTCACTTTGATAAAGGGCATCATTTATATACAGATAACTGGTACACTAGTCCACTGTTACATGACGCCCTATATGAAAAAAAATTCAACTGTTGTGGAACAGTGAAAGCAAACAGAATGTACGTGCCAAAGTTTCAAAAACGTATCAAAAAAGGTGATGTCGAGTTTTTTTCCAATAAAAAATTGTTAGCTTTGAAATGGAAGGATAAGAGGGACATACTTATGCTGACCTCAATCCACAACAATGAAATGAGGTGCCTGAAGAATTCAAGAGGCGAGAATATTCTGAAACCAGCCGCCATCGTGGATTACAATCAAAATATAGGAGGTGTTGATAAAACCGACATGCTCCTGAGCACCACAGAAACGGTAAGAAAATGCATAAAATGGTACAAAAAAGTGTTCTTTCACTTGTTGGATTTGGCGGTACTAAATTCCCATGTGGTGTACAAAATGAAGACGGGTGAGAATATTGCGTTGTTAGATTTCCAAAGACAGCTGGTGAAATCTATTATTGACAAACACCGCAAAGTTATACCTAAGAGTTATAGCAGCAACCGACCAGCTCAAGCCCATTCTTCTTTGAGGAGAATAATAAGATAGTTCTGAAAAGGTGTGTTGTTTGCGCGAAGCAAAATAAGAGGAAGGAAACATCATACACATACACGCAGAATAACAGAGGATAAAAACTCGGTGAAGGAAATATTGAAGGATATAGATGTTAATCCAACAAGTATAAATGTAATTCGTTTGGGAAATATGACCAGCGTAAAAATAGACCTCTCAAAGTATGTTTTCCTGACCCCATCATGGCAATCACAGTGTTGAGAAACAAAAGCCATATTAATATTCCTGGAATAAAAATATTTGGTGACCAAACAAAGAAACAAAGGGATTATTATTTGAGTGTGTAGAATCAGCTACAGGATTGCCTAAATAAAGGTGAAGAGAAAACTATTAAATATTTGAATAATATTCCTACGTTGGTTGATGGCAAACCTCAATTAAAAAACTAGTAGGTAGCCCTAATATACCAGTAAAAGTGGACATAATATATCTGAACATTGCAAGTTTCATTGGTCACAAAGATGAACTAATTTCAGAGATATTCTGTTATCAACCACTTATAGTAATATTGAGCGAAGCAAGATGTACAGCCGATATTGAGCAAACTGAATTACACATACAGGGGTATTCTGTTGTTCGATGTGATTCTAGTAGCAGGCATACTGGTGGTGTATTAATTTATGTAAAAGAAGGAGTGCAGTTTTTAGTAAAACGCAACTACATTAAACAACTTAATTACTGGTGTCAGTTCATAATCATAACAGTAAATGGTGCGAAGTGGCATTTGGGCGGGTTTTACCACTCACCAAGTTCAAGTCATGCTGAGTTCTTAGAGAAGTTTGAAGAATGGTGTGAAGATTACTTTACTAGTAGGAAAAAATGCCTTCTTGTTGGTGACGTTAATATAAATTACCTAGATGATAGTTTTTATAGTAATAAGATCAAGAGTATAATTCAAATGAATGGAATTGAGCGATTGGTTAATGAATGTACTAGATGTGACCGTAATAGCTCAACATTAATTGATTATGTTCTATCAAATCAGGATCATTTGACAGTTAAGGTGCATGAAACACCAAGAATAACTGATCATTCAATCATTAGCATAAATCTCAGTAAAAATACTGATCATACCTCTGATAATTCTTTTATGAGTCGTAAAATCAATGATGGTTTATTCGATCAGATTAATATCAAGCTGATAGAGTGTGATTGGTTGGTGAATTCAAATGATGTAAATGTAATATATACAAATATTTATAGTAATTGTAGTCAAATACTAAATGAAGCAGCGCCTATTGTTGAAACCAAGAAAAAATTGAATCATCTTCCATGGTACGATCAAGAAGTCAAAAGAAAAGTTGTGGAAAGAGATAGTGAATATAAAAATTCAAAAATACAAATGTACGAAACGAAATATAATGGAATGCATATAAGGCTAAAAGGAATGAAGTAGTTAATCTAATGAAATATAAGAAATCTATTTATTACGAACAAAAAATTGATGGAAATAAAGGGGATTCTAAAGAAATGTGGAAGACTTTAAAGAAGCTCGTGAAGTGTGAACAACCACAAAATAATTATAAAGTTGTTAATTTCAATGTAAATGGAAATACATCATATGCTACAACAGAAATAGAAGCTGTAGAAAGATTCAATAATTTTTTTGTGGATAGTATAACTCATATTTCACAGTCCATAATATCGAATTCAGAATGGTCCCCACATGATTTTGATATAATCAACACATCTTTCGAAAAATTCGAGGTGTTTACTATAAACAAACTTCAGAAAATAATATTTTCTTTGAAAAACAAAGGTAGTCTGAATGAAGTTTTAAGTGTTAAATTTCTAAAAGAAACATTTTATACATTAGGATTTACAGTATTGAATCTTCTTAATACTTCCCTAGCCACTACATGCTTTCCGGAAGAATTAAAATTAAGTGTAGTTGTGCCTGTTCCTAAAGTCTTAAATGCTGTAAATGTATCTTGTTTCAGACCCATAAACACTTCGCTCCCATTGGAGAAAATCATTGAAACAGAAGTACATGATCAATTGCTACAATATTTTTCTACAAATAAGCTCCTTCTTGGCAACCAATCAGGCTTTCGTGAAAATCATTCCTGCGTAACTTCTCTGCAGCTTACAGTGTCTAAATGGAAGCAATTAATCGATGATAATAAATACATAGTGGCAATATTCTTAGATTTCAAACTGGCTTTTGAAACCATAGACAGACATATATTAATTAAAAAATTAGAATATTATGGCCTTAAAGGCACTGTTTTGAAGTGGTTTGAAGCATACCTGAGCAATAGATTCCAAATGACTAAATATAATAAATCTGTTTCAAACAAAATACTGAATAGCCAAGGAGTGCCCCAGGGTAGTATCCTAGGTCCATTATTATTCATCATATATCTGAATGATATTAATTATGTGCAAGGCTATGATTTTTTGAATCTTTTCGCCGATGACACTCTGATTGCTTGCTATGGAGACAACTTGAATGAAACTGTAACGAGATTGAATGGAGTTTTGAATAATATCGAAAATTTTCTGAACATAAACAAATTGAAGCTAAACATTTCCAAAACAAAGGCCATGGTATTGAATAATAGGTTCAAATTGTCAAATATAAATTACAACACAATCAACTTAGTACTTGGCGGTGGAAGGGTAGAATGGGTACACGAATTTAAGTATTTAGGATGCATAATTGATGAATGTTTGGAGATGAAATCTCATTGTAAATACATCTGTAATAAAATTTCAAAAAAACTATATTTTTTCACAAGAATTTCTGCACAACTTTCTCTATCTAGCCGAACAACTGTATATAAAGCGATAATCCAGCCACATTTTGATTACTGTTCTTCTATTTCATAACTTGTAATTACAAAAATGAAATCTAAAAGTTAAAAAAATTGCAGAACAGAGGAATGCAAATAATATAAACATTCAATCAGATACACCCCAATAAAAACAATGCTAACAACATTGAAAAGGCAATCATCAATAGGACAAAGCTGAAGAGTTCAATGAAATCTATATCAAAGCTGAAGAGTTCAATGAAATCTATATTTTTCAAAGGATTGAATGAATATAATCAACTACCAGAGGAAATAAAACAATGTAATACAATATATTGCTTCAAAACGAAATTGTTATCATACATTCTATCAAGAGATGGCCAACACTAATATTAGTTGTTTTGTGGCACTTTACATCGTTTGTCTGTGGCTATATTTTCATGTTTTTATATTTTTATTACTAGCTAATGTCATTTTATTATTTGTCTTTTTATTAATTACATTTTATTTTATATTACATCTTATATTTGATTCTTGATAATACCTATATATTACAATTATGTTTTAGTAACTGATTTTTATCAAATTGTATTTGTAAATGTATAATATGAAATTATGTATGTATATTAGGGTATCCCATTTAAATAAATATCTTATCTTATCTTATCTATACACTTGTGTACCATGTAACGTCCCACTTTGTGTCATTGGGTGTTTTGAGAGGTACCATTCAGTTGTAAAATTCTAATGTATATTTCATGAACATTTCTTGTACTACTTATTACTACTTATTAGAATGAACT
This sequence comes from Gonioctena quinquepunctata, assembly GCA_018342105.1. NCBI lineage: Eukaryota > Metazoa > Arthropoda > Insecta > Coleoptera > Chrysomelidae > Gonioctena > Gonioctena quinquepunctata. The sequence goes on from JAFIRS010005147.1 coordinate 12,889, forward strand.
CTGATTTTTCTCTTACCAAAAAAGTTTTATATGCTTTTAAGTGTAATATCACAAAATTTAAAATAAAATAAATTTTGTTTTCTCTCTGTAATTAGAAAAAAAATAGGTTGTCATGAAGAAATCTGTATAACGTCTTCAATAAACACTTCACGTCTCTGGACGTTTCAGGACTGAAGCCGGACAAACACGCACACGCTTCCCGCGTCGGCCCTGTAAGCACCGCCGGCTGAATCCGGCGCGGTCCTGAAATGGATGCCATTCCGCTACATGCTGGTGATTAGCCATGACAGCCGAGCTGGTATTGGGGTGTCACCAGGTGTAGAAGGTCGTGCTTTTTTCAAGGTTTGGGGCCACGGAGTCTCATTCCACGCATGCTTGGATAAGCCGACCTCTAGGACGTCTCCGGAGACAAGCGGGCACCACGTGTGACGTTGTTAGGATACAAGTGGTGAGATAGGCGCGATATTTATAACTAGAAACAGTGTTGCATAGGGTATTAGGGACTCGTACAGCTTCCTCTAGGCCCGCTCTCGAATGAGGGGGCATCGCAGGGTCCTGGAGCTGAGCTAAATCATTTTCCCATGAATTAAAGATTTCTGATAGGGCTCTCGCGATCGAAGATAGAACCCTAGATGTCCCATCAGAACAGGAAGTTCGGCGATGAGCAGTATTAATAATAAATAAACCATATCAGGCCATTTGCCAATATTAAAGGTTTTAAACTAGACATATATTCTTTCAAAGATCAAAGAAGAAGGACATAAATCTATAGCTCATCTAAATAGTAAATTATGAGTAATTTAGGCTAAAAGATCAATATAGTATTTGGTATCAAATTGTGCAGAATTTCATAGTGCATCCAAATGGACTTATAGCCAGTCTCTTAACTAAAGTGTTACAGCTGCATTTGGTATTTATGCTGAGTGAAGGAGCGAATTCTGATAATAAAAAAGTAAAAGCCAGTGTCAAAAAACTGTTGGTGATTAGTGGTGGAAAAAGTATTTATTTATCTCTGGTTTCTTATTGCAACCTTATAGTCCAGGCAATAAACGATATTCTATACCTAAGAAATCATGGAATGTGTTATCTGCAAACTCAAGTCTGGAGAGATTACGATATTATGTGATAGCTGTCAACGATCGACTCATAAGGAATGCTCAGGAGTTAATGCGAGTGAGATGAAAGTAATGGACCTGAGAGGAAAAAGGATCCTCAAATTCTATTGTGAGGATTGCCAAAATGGAGTTCGACTGATTCCAAAACTACTTCTTGAAATAGACAACCTAGAAGCTGAATTGGGTAAGCTGAAAAACTCAACAATTTCGAGAAATGTCAAAAATTCTTAGGTGGAAAATAGGGAAGAATGGATAAATGAAATGGTTGAGAGGCAAAATCGTGCTTCAAATATAATTATCTTCAATGTGAATGAATCACAAATGAAGTCCCAACAAGAAAGAGTATCTGAAGATAATAAGGCGGTGGAAAGTGTATTGAAAAACTGTAACAGCATTGACAAAAGTGACTTAAAATGTTTAGATTGGGTAAATATGTATCAAATAGAGCTAGACCTATCAAGGTTATCCTTAAGGCAACTGATGATGCAAAATTTGTACTCAGAAATAAACATCTTTGTGATATTCCTAGTATTAGAATCTATGGTGATCAGACCAAGGCACAACGGGATTATTTTCAACTTATAAAAAGTAAACTCATAAATGTGATTGAAAATGGCTGTAACAATAAAACGATTGAATTAATTAATAATAAACCAACGATTGTGGAACAAAAAAATGCTCATTGAACCCTAATACTGATATAATCTATCTCAATGCCCAAAGTATTGTGAAAAATCGGGATCAAATTCAAGAAAGTCTCACCTGCTACAATCCAAAACTTATTTTACTCAGTGAAACCAGAACAATAGCGGATATTGAAGAAACTGAAATTAACCTTGAAAAATATAATCATGTTCGTTGCGATTCAAATACTAGGCACACAGGAGGGGTCTTACTGTATGTTAGAAAAGAATTAAATTATACTATATTCAAAACATTCAAACTACAAGACAACTATTGGTGTAAAGTATTGAAAATTGATTTCATAACAAAATACTGTTTAGTTGGATGTCTCTAGCACTCTCCATCAAGTTCTCATTCAAAATTCATAGAAGAGTTTGAAATTATTTGTGATGTTTTATTCTCAAATAATAATCATTGTGTGATAGTTGGCGGCTTTAACATAGATCTAATGTCTAATTCTTTCTACAGTAGGAAAATGATAAATCTCTTGGCTACCTATGGAATTGAACAATGTGTAACCAAATATACTCGTATTACTGATACCAGCTCAACATTGGTGGATTATGTTTTAAGTAACCGAAATAATTTGAGGGCGGATGTATAGGACTGTCCAAAAATAACCGATCATTCAGTAATATCAGTAAATTTATTCAATAACTCTATACAACCACATGTTAATGTAAAAAAATTCAGAAATCATAAAATTGAAAATCTTAACGATATTAAAACTAGACTTATAAGTCAGAACTTTAATCTAGACACTTTTGATGTTGAAGTCATATATCAAGAGATTTTGGAAAATTGTTAAAATGTTATAAATGATATTGCACCAATTGAAACTTGTCATTATAAATCAAACCTACCTTGGTTTGATTATGAGGCATATGATAAAATTAAAATGCTTGACAGGGCCTATAAAGAGTTTAAATATTGTGTTGATAATGAAGAACAAATGAAATGGCAAATCTTTAAAGAACATAGAAATAGTGTAGTTAATCTTTTGAAACAAAAAAAGAACAGTACTATGTTGACAAAATTGATAGGTTCAGACATAATCCTAAGGAAATATGGAAAACCTTAAATAACTTAGTGAACAATAAACGTGAGGAAATCCCACCAAATATAAGCCTTATAAATGGTGATGGGCAATTAATGTTAAAAGAATATGGAAATAGCACAAAGTTTCAATAAATATTTCATCGAAAGTATTCAGGATATCGTAGAGAGTATAAACAATACAGAAAGATGGAGTAACATGAACAAAAATTTATTTATGAAATTGGATAAATTTGAGATATTCTCGATGCAAGATCTATGTATAATAGTGGGCAGCCTCAATAATAAGCTTTCTTTGCATGAAATCCTGAACTGCAGAATGTTGAAAGAAGTGTTCGAAACCATTGGTCATGTTATTTTAAATTTCATTAATACATCCTTGCTAATGATATAAAAAACTATAGATTAATTTGCATCCAAAATCATATTTCTAAAATTTTTGTGTCAGCATCCTGTCAACGGTTAACAACAAATTACTTGGAATGTTTCAAGCTTATTCCTGATATACAACATGGTTTTAGAGAAAAAAAGTCCACCACAACTGTTATTCATGATATAATGAAATTTTTGTACAAAGCACTCAATAATAAAGAAAATGCACTATGTCTTTTTTATGACCTGAGCCGTGCGTTTCACACGATCGACCAAGATCTATTGCTGCTTAAAGTAGAGGTAGAGAAAAATGAGGACTTGCACTCGCATGACACACGAATGAAAGGAAGTCTACACCAGAGTTACTCATGATTACAAATCTGCCAGATCTCGCCTGACTACATAAGAGTTAAATTATACAATAAATTCAAATGTATCTGTGAGCTTAAACAATATACCTGTAATATGTCTAACATGTCATTTAGCATTAAACTCAAACGTTTTCTGACAGAACAAATATTTTATAGTATAGAAGAAATTCTCAACTTTTAAAATGTGTTTTGTTTTTATTATTTATTTTTAAATTTTTTAAATAGTAACTTTAATTTTACTTGTATTTTAACTGTATGTTAATTATCTAAAATGCATATTTACATCCCATTTTTCTAACTAGTCCGATTAAGATGCATCTGTCTTTGATCTTTGTTGATTGAATATTTATGTATTTTTTTGTGATGAATAAATTGATTCTGATTCATACTGGTAAAATCCCACATAAATTAAAAATTAGCAATGTTGTACCCATTCAAAAAGTAGCACATACATACAAAGCGGAAGAATTTCATCCGATTAACACTCTACCACCAATTGAAAAACTTCTAGAAACAGTTGACTATGAACAATTACTAAGTCATGTTTCTGAAAATTCAATATTGATGAATGAATTGAATTCATGTGACGATTGTTTTAGTTAATTTTGCCTTATATTGACTGTTATATATATTGTGACATTCCTTGAAATAAAATGTATTTATTATTATTAATCAGTCGGGGTTGCGAAAGCAGTATTCCTGTGAATCAGCACTGCAACTCCCTATATGCTATATTAAAACTCATCTAGATAACAATACATTTGTTGTAACTGTATTTCTTGACCTCAAGAGGGCCTTTGAAACAATTGACAAGATAATATTGTTATCTAAACTAAGCACATGTACAGTATTGGTGGTAAAGTGTTGGATTGGTTGAGTGACTACCTTGAACACCATAAACAGAGTACATTTTAAGGATCAAACATCGTCAGATTTGAGTAATTATAGAAAATTAGTGAAAAAAGCGGCTGATGTCTTTTCTTAGTCGCCATAATATACTAAATTCCAACCAATATGGATTTCAAGCAAAACAGAGGTACACAAGATGCAATCTTCTCCGTTTTGGAAAGGATATACCATAGTTTAAATGAGGGAGACATGGCAGGAGCCGTATTCTGCGACTTCTCCAAGGCGTTCGATTGCGTGATTCATGACATCTTGTTGAAAAAGCTTCATTGTTATGAAATTGGGGTAATACTCAGAGTAGTTTTCTACGTACCTAGCTGACAGGCATCAAATTGAGGAGCAAGGTAACCAGTATTCAGATCGTGGAGTCATTAAAACGGGTGTACAGAAATAGACAAATACCTGAGTATAAATAAACTTAAATTGAATGTATCCAAAACACAGGCAATGATCTTCACAACAAAACACAAGTACGAAACCATTGATTTTAGTGAGAATATTTCAAACATCAATAATGAAAATATACAATTTGTTCCAAATGTTAAATATCTAGGATTCGTTCTAGATAATTTTCTAAATTTTAGTAGCCATTTTGAATACATTTACAAAAAATTTTCAAAAAACTATATTTCTTCAACCAAATATCTCAACACTTATCAAGCCAGACTAAAATCACCGTGTATAATTCAATAATCAGCCAGACTTTGATTACTGCTCATCCATTGTGTACTTATTCAATCTGAATAAATTGAACATGCTTCAAAATTGCAAAATCGTGGTATGGGGTAATTTTAAAGCGAATGGCCTCACCCCAATAAGATCGATGTTGATGACACTTGGTTTGGTTTCAGTGGAAAACAGACTTTATTATCATACCATGATTTTCATATTCAAGATAGCTAATAATATGGCTCCAGAATACTTTCAACAGTTTATAGCATTACAATAAAGATATACATAATCATAACACACATATCAAAAATAACATTTATGTACACTTCCTACCAGTAGCACCATGAACTCACTATTTTTAAGGGTTTTGTGAATTTCAATAAACTCCCAGTTCTGTTAGAACATCTACTTCTTTGATCGATTTTAAAAGTAAATTGAAGAATACGTCAAAATAAATTCAAGACTAATAGTCAGGAATATTACACTTTTGTTGAATTTAATATTATGTTGAATTTCATATTATGTGAAAATATTTTTATACATATATTTACTTTTAGTATTTACTTATATTAATTTTTTCTTGTTATTTTATCATTGATTGTTCTAGCTTGGTTGTTGTATCACTTGAATGTTTTGTCCAAATTACCATATCTAGATATACGGATAAAATTGTAATATATTTCCCAATAGTTCTGTCAGTTTAAAGTATTACTTAGGTAATAAGTGATTTATAGTATTTATGACTGTTTTATATTTATGTATTAATTTTATATTTATGCTCTTAATATTATTATATATATATTAGCAATTACTTTTCATATGTATATTAGGGTTCCTAGTTGAAATAAAGATCTATCTATCTATCTATGAAGATCTTTTCTAAAGTCAAGAGAAGTTTTAATGCAAGTTCATTTTTAAATTTGTTCTATTTTTGTTGAGGAAAACTAAATGTTGAAGTTCATTCTATTTTATTTTGGCTAGAATAATTTCGGTTTTCTTATTTGAAATCGGAAATTATCTAGATTGAGGAATAATGATCGAGCCCAAGTTCGCCTTTCTCAAGGAGAAAATAGGCAAAGAGGAAGTAACAATCAATCCCGAAGTGGGAATTTTTCTCAAGGAAACGGTAATGTCGGGCGGAGCAGTAAGAATAACGAAAATCGAGGTTTTCAATCGAACGATAGTCGTAACTATCAAAACTCGGGAAGTCGAAATTTTTCGAATCCCAATCATACTCCAAATCGGCCAAATTCTCATGCGGCTGGAAATAGCTGTGGAGGGGGTCGTAGTAACTTAAATAGTGGTTTCGGATCCCACTATGAAAGGTAAGGTCCCCGTGATCTTAACTCGTACAAGTTTTCATTAACTTCTGAGGGTTGGTCAAACAACTAAGAAAGCGGTTGAAAACAAAAAAAACAACAAATGTGTTGTCGGAAAACTAAGCGCGAGGCGTCCACGAAATGACCGTGGATCGCCTGTAGGAATGAGATTAGTCATTGATAATATTAACCAGTTGGAAGAGGAATGCTCTTTTGCACTTCACCAAAATTTGGTGATTTGAATTTAAATGGCAAGGGAGAATCATTAGTATCATTGGGGACGACATACGCCAAAGTATAGGGATAAACTTTTCCCTCACCAAGATGATCCTTGTGTGACATAGACCCTCAGCCACCTCCGGTTGAAGAACCAAATGAGAATCCTAGGCGGCAAGTTTTGGAAGTGTAGACCATTTCAAAAAAAAATGGATATAGTGCCGTGTCCCAAATGGGAAACCCCATAGTTGTCATCATATTTTTACCTGTACATGAGTGCAGCGTCTGAGCGAGAATATTTTCCTCCATGGGTATAGTGACCCAATGTTTGTATACATCCTTGTCATGTCCGTGAGTATAGTGAACTCCAACTTTATACAGCAAAAGTATAGTGAACTTTAAGATTAGTACCTTTTTATATAAATAAGTAAAGTGTTTTGGGATGTATAGTTCCTCAGAGAAATGAATATTTTTGTTTCAACTCCATCAGAAGTTAAAAGTTGAAAAGATGAGACAAGAGTTTGAATATATGTTAGGGATGTAATATTCCCCTAGTCAAATGTTACAGAAAAAATTGATAGACATGGTAGTCTACCATTTTGAACTCAGAAGAGTTGTGGAGCTTGGATAAGCCCGTGTTGTTGTGTCTTTCTGTGGAAAGAAATTTAAGAGTACCTCTTGAGAGAGTAAAACCAAATTATGTTAGAAACATTATAATCATACTTACCTAAGTTTTTCTTAAAAAACAACTATATTCCCGGCTACGGATGGCCAAACAGCTATACTCCCGGCTACGGATGGCCAAACAGCTATATTCCTGGCTACAGATGGCCAACAGCTAGATTTCTGGCTTTATATTGTCACTCTTTGAGGGGAATTGTCCCCAAAGAGAAGTATCCTTATCTGTTCGGTTCATGTTACCTGAAAAAATTTGAAATTTTATTTTGGGCTTAGAGCCACATGTTCGAGTAGTTTTAAGTTAACATTATACCCAATTAGGATAGGGACCAATTACTGTTAACCCTCTGGGGTATTCGGGCATGAATTGCCATATAAGATGTATGATGCTGTTGAAATAAGAGTGAAAAAAAAGCCTCTTTCAAGGCGTTGGTGGTTGCGTTGGTGATGAATATGTTTGGTACATTTGTTAAGCGTCCTTTTTGGAGGGGGTCGTGTCGTGAAATGCCGCATTTGGCCGATTTCAGCAAATTAATGTTAAATATTATTTTTCATAAAATATATTTTGTATAATTCGGAAAAAATGCAAACTGCAGGGTTACGCCCCTTTTGACAATTCCGACCAATGGCGAGCTGCCATTCTAGACGCCGTCTTATTTAAGCATGCGAAGTTACCAAAAGTCAGTTAGTCTTGCTCAGTTAATCTGAGAGTCAACTAGCCATATTTTGAGCTCTGCACTGCGCTTCCTTGACTATTCATATTGGTGGATTTGCAGAAATAACTTTCCAAAGAGCAACTTGGACAAGTTGCACAAAATTCTCCGATTGGAAATCTTATTAAGTATCATCGATAGAGGATAACTATGACTATCGCATTACTAGGATTATATTTCATGGTTATTTAAGGAGGACTCAGCCTACCAATTGTACCAAACTCATATTCATTATCAATCGTTTCTGCCAACAATAAGTTGGTTTCAAAAAGGAATTCGAAGCCCAAATTACGTAGTCTACGGAACAAGGGAGCAGAATAAGAATTTTAGCAGTGTGTTTTTATTTGGATGCCATTCCCTGTCATTCCGCTACATGCTGGTGATTAGCCATGACAGCCAAGCTGGTATTGGGGTGTCACCAGGTGTAGAAGGTTGTGCTTCTTTCAAGGCTTGGGGCCACGGAGTCTCGTTCCACGCATGCTTGGATAAGCCGACCTCGAGGACGTCTCCGTAGACGAGCGGGCACCTTGGGTAACGGTGTTAGGTTAGACGTGGTGAGATAGGCGCGATATTTACGACTAGAAACAGTGTTGCATAGGGTATTAGGGACTCGTACATCTTCCTACAGGTCCGCTCTCGAATGAAGGGGCATGGGGTCCTGGAGCTGAGCTAAATAATTTTCTCATGAATTAGATTTCTGATAGGGCTCTCGCGATCGAAGATAGAACCCTAGACGTCCCGTCAGAACAAGAAGTTCGGCGATGAGCAGTATTAATAATAAATAAACCATATCAGGCCATTTGCCAATATTAAAGGTTTTAAACTAGACATATGAAAAGATCTTTTCTAAAGTCAAGAGAAGTTTTAATGCAAGGTCATTTTTAAATTTGTTCTATTTTTGTTAAGGAAAACTAAATGTTGAAGTTCATTTTATTTTGGCTAGAATAATTTCGGTTTTCTTATTCGAAATCGGAAATTGTCTAGACTCACGAGATTTCCGCTTTAGTGTTCTTCTCCTCCATTACAAATATTATAGGATAGCTTGGAGCTCAGTATCATAGTTTAGTTTCATCACCCCCTCTGAGATCAAGCTGGCCGGAGGTGTATTTTTGGTAAAACTTTAAACTAGAATATTTGTTTCAAACGATGACCCCTCCGAACTAGACATTACGCGCAAGAAGCGTTGGAGCATTCAGAGCTATTTAAAAATAAATCCTGAAGTTTCTCGAAGCCAAGAAAATATGGCATTTTCAACTCCAGCAACTTCGAGATCTAATCGGCCTGAAAAAGCACAAGTCACTTATAGTAATGAAGCAATAGCGATAAATTTGGCTTAAATATCAATCAATATACTTTATTGTCACGAAGGAATAATGGAATAGAAAGAAAACGAGATTTTTCGGGTAGCTGAGATGCCTAGAAAAATCTCAGAGTGCAATAATGAATTTTTAGACAATATTGCAGGGCAAATATTACCACAGGATTTGATAGTAGTTCTGGGTTAAATTCTTTGCATAAGAGTGAACCCACGTGATGAGAGAACAGCAAAAATTAAATCTCAGGAAATTTTGCACAAACATAAAGGCGGGTGTAGGACATTTTTCAAGTTCCTAGTATGGGAATCAAATCGTAGTGTTTGAGGTTTGGAAAACCAAATCCACAACTTCGCCTCGACAGTGGCGCTGCCCAGTCAGAGGCAAGTTATTTCACCGATCAATCGGTATTTGCAGTTTCAAGGCCGCAAATGCAAAACTGCTGGCGCCCTAATCAAGAAATTCAGGAAATAATGTTAGTCATGAGAGATGATGAAATTCCTACGAATAATATGGATCATAGAAATAAAGATTTTTCGAGAACAATAATGTTTAAGAAAATAAAGCCATGGAAAAGCTTGCAGCTTTATTATTGCAAAATATGAATAGCGTAAAAAAATTGTATACTCAGAGATTGCCAGAATCCTTATTTTTTTCTAACTAAAATTGTAGACAGGTTGACGAAGCATCGGATACCACATGACAAGTAGGTCTCTTTAGTCCGATGCCAACTAAAAGGTGAAGCATTAAATTGGGCTAATAACTATGCACACCTCTATATTTCGTGGGAGTTTTTTAAAGCCAGATTTTTAGCGAGATACGATAGCCAAGAGGGTGTCGCTTGTTTAACTAGCAAATTTAACGGTCGGTTGCAAGCAAAAAATGAACAAATAGATATATTCATAGCGGAAAAATTAGCTCTTGCGTACAGACTCGTTCAGAATTTTTCGGAAAAGGAAATCATATTATTGATTACTGAATTATTGCTGCCACAAATTCGTAGCTATTTGAGGGGGACAATGATATTCGATATTGACCAACTTTTTTTTTTTTCAATGTAATGTCACTGTGATTGTTATTCCCGAAATTAAAGCCCTGTTCTATTCTATTCTATTAGAGTTGTGTATCGGAATAGAAAGGGATATCGGTTCGTGTCGGAATTATGAGAATTCAAACAATAATAATTGGTGTTCTCGCATAGGAATTAAGTAACAACGTCTTGGACAGGAACCAAATTCATCAGTCAGAATTGAGAAATGATGATCGAGCCCAAGTTCACCTTTCTCAAGGAGAAAATAGGCAAAGGGGTAGTAACGATCAATCCCGAAGTGGGAATTTTTCTCAAGGAACGGTAATGTCAATGAGCGGTAAAATAATGAAAATTGAGATTTTTAATCGAACGATAGTTGTAACTATCAAAACTCGGGAAGTCGAAATTTTTCGAATCCCAATCGTACTCCAAATCGGACAAATTCTCCTGCGGCTGGAAATAGCGGTGGAGGGGGTCGTAGTAACTCAAATTAGATTCTGAAAAATGGGTCTTTGTTAATAATGCAAAATCCTGCGACGACAAATATAAGAACTTTATTAGTATTCTGACATCCCACTTTAATGTAGCATTTCCCCTAAAACACCTTCAAAATAAAAGCAAAGCAAACAGCACCTGGGTCTCGGAGGAAGTAAAAGCCTCTAGTTCATCGTTGAAGGATCTATATTCTCTTCAAAAAAACCACCCTGATTTAAAACCTATATATAAACAAAGGCTCAATGAACATAAAATTTTTTTGAAAACGCCAAGAAGTTACATTTCAGCAATGTCATCCAACATTCAGAAAACGAAAACAAGGCCTCCTAGTCAATCATCAATGAACTCAAAAACAAGGAATATTCAATGCAACCCAATAAACAAATCTTGCAGGATAATGAACTGATTACAGACCCTAGTAAAGTTGCTAATATATTCAACAACTTCTCTTTATCAGCCCCCCAAAAAATCATTGATGCTATTCCGCAAATCCCCCTCGAAGATTCTGCAGATATTGCTAATAGAACCTTACAATCCTTGGTGCTACTGCCATTCACAGAAAATGATATGATCCACATCTTTGCAAAACTTAAAAACAAACATTCTTCAGGACCTGATGACCTCCCTTGTAATGTAATCAAAGAATTCAGCTCATTTCTATTATCACCGATCACCCACATTGTGAACTACTCCTTCGAGACAGGCATAGTCCCTGCTCTACTCAAAACATCGAAAGTTATACCTGTGCACAAGAAAAACTGTAGAAATGAATTGGATAATTATAGGCCAATTTCCTTAACACCATCACTCTCCAAAATTTTCGAATACTGCATGCTAGAAAGGCTCATTCCTTTCTTAGAGAAATTTAATTTAATACCAACCGAACAGCATGGATTCAGAAAAACACGGTCAACTACTACTGCTACCACTGAGTCTATAAATAATATTCTGGAAGGGCTTGACAATAGAAAATGTCCAATTGGAGTATTCTGCGACTTGAGTAACGCCTTCGATTGTGTACCACACAATCAGCTACTAGACAAGCTCTGGGCACTTGGCATTAGAGGAAGAGCACATGATTGGTTCAGATCTTTTCTTGCAAATAGAAATCAATATCTATCATTATCCCAAAATGAGAGAGGTCTTATCTCTTCACACTACTCCACTACACTTCCCGTGAAAGTAGGAGTTCCTCAAGGAAGTGTAGTAGCTCCAATTCTGTTCTCCCTGTATCTGGAAGACATTGTGAACTACCTATCAGAATTTAAAGTTATCTTGTATGCGGATGATCTGTCGATCTTGGTATCAAAAGAATCTAATGATTTGAATGAACAAGGTGGTATCGATCTGATGTACAAAATGACAAATTGTTCTCAAAAAATTAGCTGTATATAAACTCAACAAAAACTGAATTTCTTATCTTCCATACAAGACAAAAACAAATTAAAAATATCAACCTGACCTTAAACAACACTAATGTGAATTGTAATACCACAGTTAAGTTCTTAGGTCTCACTATAAATGATAAATTAGACTGGGAAACCCACATATCTACAGTAATAAAAAATATTAACACAAAAATATTCCAGATACGCTGTATGTATAATGTCCTGACAACCCCTGTAATGAAAAACTTCTATTTTGCAGAAATTCAATCGAGACTGGCATATGGAATTATAGACTGGGTACAATCACCTGCTGCCAAACACAGAAAAAGTGCATTCGTGCCATGTTTCGTAAACCTCAAGCAGAATCTAGTAGACCTCTCTTTAGAAAGCTACAAGTATTACCCCTCATTTCTCTGTACATATTGGAAACTGCCTGTTACATTTACAAACGTAAAAATACTTTACTCTGCCGTAATGACATTCACAGTCATTCCACCAGGAATCAGCATCTGCTGAATACTCCTCTAAACAACTTAAACCCAGCGCAAAACGGACCTCTAAGTATCGGAATTAGAATTTTCAATAAAATTCCCCAAAACATTAGAGATGAACCTACCTATTTCAGATTCAAGAAGTCACTGAAATAAGTACTAATGGAGGGTACATTCTATACTTTGGAAGAATTCTTTAAGATATAATTTAATGTTAGTGTATTCTGTCGTACTCTATGTGAAATTGTTTTTTTTTATCATAATATTTAAATTGTAGTGTACTCTGTGTGCACTTGTACTCATTCTTGTAATATTAATTTTTTTACTCTGTAATTTTGTATTGTCTCTTCTCCAAATTCTTGACATGTCTTATACCACTTGTGGTCTTCAGATGAATAAACTTGAATTGAAAAAAAATAATAATAAATGAAAAATGTGTTGTCGAAAAACTAAGCGCGAGGCGTCCACGAAACGACCGTGGATCACCTGTAGGAATTGAGATTAGTCGTGATAATATCAACCAGTTGGAAGAGGAATGCTCTTTTGCACTTTCACAAAAATTTGGTGATTTGAATTTAAATGGAAAGGGAGAATCGTTAGTATCGTTGGGGGACGACATCGCATTAGGGAAAACACTCCCACGAATAAAATTACAAGTGAACGGTCACGAGTGTCTGGCCCTAGTGGATACAGGGGCGACTTCAAATTTCGTCCGACCTGACGTATTGAAAGGAGTAGACCTGACAAATCAGTCACACCCGGTAACGGTGAGACTGGGATGTGAGGAGAATTCCAGCCAAAGTCTAGGGAAATTGAAAGTTTCGTTACGAATTGGCGACGCAAGTTTCAACACTGTTGCATCAGTTTTGCACAATTTGAATGAAAAAGTAATTTTGGGAATGCCTTTCCTGACGGAAACGGGTGCTCTCATGGATATTACCAATGAGTGTAACTATTTCGGGAGGGAAAGTAGGCAAGTGGCGATGTGGGTGTGTCCCGAGCCGGAAGGAGTAGTGGTGATTGAGAATCCAGCACTTCAGAAGGGCGGATAAAAAATTTCGGGAGTTGTTAACTACCCTGTTTTGGAGGTATTGCCGAATCATCAGGGTTATTCTGAAGTTGTAGACCTACTACCTGAAAGGGATGAATTAAGGGGTGAAGAAGAAGAGTCCGGGCATGAAATCACCGAGGATTTCGAGGATACGAATAGCGAGTGTTCAGAGAGCGAGGTAGGCTCCGAATTGCTTTTAGAAGTCTTAGAATCAAATTAATTCTTGGAGGAAACAGATGCTCTCCGAAAGGAAAAATGTCTGAATGTAATAGAAACTTTCCGCGTACAAAGATTTATAGAAAGAATTGTGCAAGCCAAGGCAAACGCCCAACCTTCCGAATACGAGAGAAGAATAGTCAGTGAATTTGAGCTGATTGAGGGCGTCCTATATTATGTAGGTCCAAACAGGAACTTGCGGCATATAGTTATACCAAAACCTTTTTCTTTGGAGGTGATGCGTCGTTATCACGACATGATAGGGTCGAGGAGACCTACAGGCAAGTTAGTGAGCACTATCAGTTGTCTCCGCTGGAAAAGCAGATTAGTCGGCCTCAAGGAGGAGCAGGTATGCCACCCCATGAGCCAGATAGGCCGTGGCAAATAATTTCTATAGATGTTATGGGCCCATATCCTGCTACTTCAGAAAGAAAATAAATATCTTATACAATTCTATAGTGTGTATAACAGTTGCCTGGAAAGAAAAAGAATTTCGAGAAACTAGAAGGGCATAAAATTCTGTGCTCCAAGGAATGTATTATAAAGAGGAAGAACGATGAAAACAATTTGGTGGAACTTGAAACAAACCACAAGAGAGTGATCGAAGAACTCCAACAAAAACATAAAGATCTAGACGACAAGGAGAAAGAACAAGAGGACTACTTGACCAATATCAAGCGTGAGTTTACCAAATTACAGAATGAAATAAGAGAAATGGACAACTTTATCAAGAGATTGAAAAGATCATCAATATATTTTCAAAACGAAATAGAAAATGTGGAACAAAGCTATATAATAGAAATAAATAAACAAAAAACATGTGTGTCTGAACTCAAAAAGGAAAATTCAAGATTAGTGGATAAGTGTCAACTATTGCTGGAAGAAAACCTGAACCGTAAATCCGAACAACACTATGAAACGCAGCAACTTACTTCTTTCTGAAACTAGGAACAATATGGAAAAAATCATCTGCGAAAATGGAGAGCTCATGAACAAAATTCAAGAAGAAAAAGACAAAGAAAAAAAGTATCACAAAGATCTTGTGGAACTTGAACTCCCGAATAAGTCCATGCTTAGTCAATTGAAATGCTAACTACAGATAACAACAGACACATAAATGAACTATTACTACTCAAGGAAAAAGCTAACGCAAAGACGAAACCTACCGACGAAAGTAAATATGAAAATAAAAATATAGACAAAGGAAGAACTATCGAAAGAGTGACTATGTACAACGAAACGACTGGAAACAAAAGGCCCGAGAACAAGAGAACAAACTATGAACCAATTATGAAAACTTTTATAATATTTGCATTCAGAAGGACTGGAACTCCTGCCTTGTAACAGATGACCCTTTCCACTCCTTTTATAACCTCATGATTGATTGCTTCAATCACGCATTTCCCATACAAAAAATAAAAGTAAAAAGTAAGAATAAAAAATTATGGCTAACAAAGGGGATTCGTACATCCTCTAAAAATTTAAGATGCCTACACCAAATTAAAAAAACAACGAATGACATACTTTTTCATCAATATTACTACACCTATAAAAGGATCTACAGAAAAACAATTGAAGTGGCAAAGAAAAACTACTTTTATAATAGAATTTCACAAAGTAATAATGCAAGCAGAGACACCTGGCGAGTCGTAAATGATATTTGTGGGAAAAACACGATCAAGACTAATGTAGAAAACCTAGACCCAAACCTACTTAACGAATACTACTGTTCAATGGCGGAAAAGTTATCAAATAATATTCCTGATGCACCTGACCCACTTGTATATATGCACAATATAAATATCACTCAAAATTTCATAATATCTGAGACTAACCTATGTGAAGTGATAAAAACTATCAAAAACATGAAAAACAAAAGTTCATGTGGGAGTGACAATCTCTCAATAAAAATACTTGAGAATGTACCTATATTCATACTGGAATTACTTGTCCACCTTATAAACAAATCTTTCGCTTCAGGCACCTTTCCAGATTTCCTAAAAACAGCCATTGTGGTTCCTATACACAAAGGTGGTGACAATCATGATCCATCTAATTATAGGCCAATTTCACTTTTATCAGTTCTAGGTAAAATCATAGAGAAACTGGTAAAAGTGGGACTAATGAACTTCTTGAAAAACTGTAGCATTCTAAACACTGAACAATTTGGGTTTCAACAACGTAAAAGCACAAGCGATGCTAGCTTTACATTTCTCAATAAACTCTACACGGAAATGAATCAGAGAAAAGCTTGCGAAATATTTTAGATTTGTCAAAAGCTTTTGACTGCGTAAATCATGAAATTTTGCTGCGTAAGCTACAGCTCTATGGTTTCAGAAATCAGAGCCTCAAGTGGGTGGAATCGTATTTACGCCAACGAACCCAAATTGTTAGAACACACAAATTATCTGACACTTGTGCCATTCGATGTGGAGTTCCTCAAGGCTCAGTGCTTGGTCCCATTTTATTTCTGCTATATTTCAACGACCTGGCTACCATTACATCCGATGGATCATTCACAATATTTGCAGATGATACTACCATTCTATGGAATGATGAAAATGTTGATAATCTATGCTCCAAAATGACACGAGACATATCAAAGATCAAAGAATGGTGTGATGCCAATTTACTATCTCTCAATATTAATAAAACTAACTGTTTATCTTATCAATGTACAATTCCTGATATCCCTCTAGGACAGGACACGATAACCAATTTAAGTATGACTAAATTTCTCGGTGTCTACATTGACAAACAATTGAATTTTCAGCATCATGTCAAGCAGTTGGGAAAAAAACTTGCTTCCGGCTGTTATGCAATGCGCATAGTAGCCAGGGAATTGGATGTAGCAACAGCTAAGGTGGTTTACCATGCACTAATTGAGTCGCATATTCAATATGGAATATCGTTCTGGGGCACTTGTAATAAAGAAAATTTTAATTCAATCTTCGTCCTGCAAAAACGGGCTATCCGCTATTTATCTAAAGTAGGATCAAGAGTATCATGTAGGTCACTGTTCAAGGACAATAAACTGCTAACTCTCCCCTCTTTGTACATTCTTGAAACTACCTGTTTGGTGTTCAAACACAAATCATTGTATCAAGTCAATGAGGGAATCACCCGCCAAAGAAACCACTTGAAACTCCCTATTCCCTCAAGTAGGTTAATCGTAAACTCTCTGATCTACAATGCTGCCAAAATATACAACAAACTCCCACTGAACATAAGAAACATCGAACACTATAACCTATTCAGATCTGCTGTTAAAAAAATTCTCCTAGAATTAGTAATTTATGAAATAGAGGAGTTTTTCCATACTACCTTGATATAAGCACACCTAATGACATTAGTTTATTCCATAAACTGTTTTCAACTTATAACTACTTTCACCTACTGTACTCTATTTTTACTTTTTTTTCTAACTTATACTGTGATGCCTATTACCATTTATATAGTTCTATCTTAATTTTAGTGTGTATGTACATGTAATTATACAATTATAACACAACTCTATTCAATGTTTTATATCTATTCAATGTTTTATATATATATATTTTTATAATTATCTGTGAAATCTAGCAACTTTGTATGAGTATGATATTATAGCTTTGTCTATAAGAATTCTTGTTCTTCCGACAATAAAGCATACTTTTGATTGATTGATTGATATACGAAACAGGATACCATCAAACCTAAAATCCTTATTATAGCAAATCATCATGGAAAAAACCTAGCAAGGTATTATATACAAATATGTTTGTGATTGAAGCTATTATCAAACCTGATGCAACTGACACGAAGCTCATCAAGACAGAAATCAAGCATTCGCAAAGCTATACGAAACATGACTTTATCCTTTTATGGCCTAGTACATTACAACCATATTTAGTTGACAAGTTCATCCGAAAAGTAAAAAACGAGGGAACAAATCCAATTATTTTAACACAACCGTACCAGTACAACAATGGGTTCAACAACATGACTGTGTACCTCAACAATCTATCTGTCTGCAAGGAACTGAACTCTAGACAAATGAAGATAATGAATGTGATATAGTGCAATCAGTGCCGGTTTTAGCACTATCAGCGCCCTGGGCGGGATTTCTACGGCGCCCCCTAACTGCAATTCAAACCAATACTAAAAAACGCAAAGGATATAATGAAATAACCATTTATTAAAAGAAATAACCATATATTTAAAAAAAAAATACTTTTCTAGCCTTTCTATCGGCAAACTCTTTTATTGGATTATCAAAGTCGATGTTTTGAACAATTTCATTTTCGATTGACAAAGTTGCCTAGTTTGTCAATCTAGATTGAGATATTGACGATCAGATCAGCTTAAGCTTAGAAATACTCCTCTACCCACTGGCAACCGGTACGGGTATAGTCAATAATTTTCGCAATGCTATCCATACATTTGAATATAGTTCTTGTAAGTTCCGATCTTTGATAAGATTTAAAACAAAAAAAGGAGTAACCACATTTTGATCAGGCAGAAAAGATTTCAGACTTACGAGTTCATCACTCAGCATACAACCATCTATATCTGATTTAGAGTTCAGAGAATTTTGACACCCTGTATCTTGAAAACGAAGCATTACCGGACCTATGTTTATATGAACTTTTCGCCTTGGAATTACTCGAAGAATCACCCCTTCAAGTTTGGCCACGTACTTACATAACAACCTGTATAAAGATGCGCCTGCGGCGCCCCTTCATATCCGGCGCCCTGGGCGGTCGCCCAACCGCGCCCTACCCTAACGCCGCTACTGAGTGCAATTCGGTCTTTATTCTTCAAAAAAGAGCTATTAGGTACATGTGCTATACTATGTTGAGGGAACATTGCAAACCCCTATTTATTAAGCACAAAATTTTAACATTGACAAGCTTATTTATATTGGAGACTGTATGTCTTATCCATAAAGCCAACAGAAACCCAGTTATTTCTGAACATGGTTATAACACAAGACAAAATAGAAACATTCCAGTTCCAATCCCCAAGTCATCCCTGACCAAAAATTCAATTATTTATGAGGGCATAAAAATGTACAATCATTTACCTTCGCAAGCAAAAACTATTAATTCCTTACCGTCATTTCGGAAGGAAGTTAAATTCATGCTCCTTGAGAAGGCCTACTACAACATGCAGGAATATTATGAGGATCAATTGTTATTATGAGAAGACATGCTATTGGTTCTGTAACAGGAATTCTCTGATACAGCAAATTTGCAACATTTTAATATCCCTGTAGTATTATCAACCTTAGCAGCATTTTATATCTACATTATTATTATATTATTCTATTAGTTATACAATTGTACTTTTTGTAATTTTTTTTAAATATAATTTATGTACTTTTTATTCTACCAATTAAGCTTTGTCTATGAGATTTTATATATCTTCGACTAAAGTATACTTTGATTTGATTGATTTGATGGCCACCAACTGTTTTTCTAAATGGGTAGAAGGGCGTCTAGTCCCAAAGGCAGACGGAACGGCGGTGACTAGGTTTTTATGTGAAGAAATTTGTAACCGTTGGGGTTAT
Organism: Gonioctena quinquepunctata; assembly: GCA_018342105.1. Lineage (NCBI taxonomy): Eukaryota > Metazoa > Arthropoda > Insecta > Coleoptera > Chrysomelidae > Gonioctena > Gonioctena quinquepunctata. The sequence continues at coordinate 32,526 of JAFIRS010005147.1, forward strand.
CCCCAATTGGTAATCAGTGACAGTGCAGCCCAATTTAAGGGTAGGAAACTTGAGGAATATTGTGGGAAATACCGGATAGAACTGAAGTTCTCGGCGGTGTTTCACCAACAACCCAATCCCGTAGAGAGGCGTGCTCAGGAGGTAAAAAATATTCTTCGAGCTGCCCTCCTCGGTAAAGCAGAAGCGCAGTGGAGTGAACAAATCCCACATGTGTTACATTGTTTACGAACGCGGAAGAATGCGTCAACCTGCGTTTCGCCGAAAGCTGTGATTGATTATAATAAAGCTAAAAGTTATATCGATTTATCAGATCAGATGTCTTCTTATTCTCATCATTATGACGAAGCATTAAATGGTTCAAAAAAATTGCTATTGAACTCATTATTGGAGCGGCGAGTAGTTTGCGTCAACACATGTTCACCTCCTACGAGAGATGAAGATGGGTTGCGGAAACTTAGGTGGCTACCTCCAAGTGTATCGCTGGATAACGGGGTTGACAAGGAAAATCCAGTGGGAATGACCAGAAATGGTCAAAGCCTGCGGATCTCTAAGTCAATCTCAAACCAAATGCCACCACAACATGGCTTAATCCAAGGTGTCAAGCGACCCGTGCCGAGGGATGGATGATACCTGAGCCAGTCAGGTATCACAAACGGAGCCTCTGGGATACATGGCGACCTCCCAGAGTAATTTGCCTTACACCTGCGCAGGGGGCACCGCAGGTGTGGACGACCCTTTCCCCCACACTCGTGGGAACAATATGGAAACCAAAACGAAAAACAACCCTGGGGAACTTCCAGTTGAAGAAGACCCAACACCGCTAGCGGGTATGGAAGTCGAGGAGATTCCAGTTGAATCGCACTCGGCACCAGAAACCGCAAACGAAACCGAAGAGGGATCAGCAGATGGTCGAACACCTACTGAGAAACTCCCGGAAACAGGAAACTCTCTGGAGGCAGTGGCAGTTCCGCTAAACCTCCAGAAACACCTGCCCTAAGACACGTCGCGTCAGATGTAAATTGTTTACATCTGGCGCTAAAAAGCTCTCAGGAGCTGCTAGAAGACAGGTGCGGATCGCGGAGGCCAAGGCAGCTGGGGAAGAAATTAAACCCAGGAAACGCCGAAGCAACCGACGCGATCCACACCCAGAAGCAAAAACTGGCTTCACTGAACGAACTCCCAGCATCGCTGGAAGCAGCAGGCAGCCAGAAACTCCGAACAAGAAGAGGGACCGCTCACAGAGAAGTCAACCCTCTTCCACGGAGAGCACTGCAAGGGTGAAGAAACCTAGATCTGACCAACCAGTGGCTGTCTCTGCCCAAGTTAACCCAACTGAGCAGGGCAGCTATAGGGAGGTCACAAGAGGTCTGAAGATGGCTGTTGCTCTGGAGAGTTATCCAGATCACCAGTTATCAGACAACCAAGGGATTCTCCTGCAGGAAGCAATTACCGGGGAAATTTTCAAGTGTGAGCCGGGTAAGGGTACGAACTTCAGGAACAGCTACGTCCACAAGGGCGTGCTGGTCCTGACATGCTCGGATGAAACCGCTAAATCCTGGCTACTCGAGAGTATCCCCGGACTGATACCTTGGGAGGGGGCTGTCCTAAAAGTAGGGCTAGCCAAGGACATCCTGAATACCTCCAAGGTAGTGGTATGGATTCCAAAGCCATTTGGTAAAATGGAAACCAAAAAGATTCTTCAGCTCATCAAAACCCAGAACATGGGGATAGATACTGAAGAATGGCTTGTCATCAAGAGACAAGAGGAGGCCTCGGGTCTAACTCTTGTCTTTCAAATCGACGAGACCTCCTTGAAGAACCTGCAAGCCAGGGGAATGAAAGCATTCCTGGGGCTAACGCAGGTAAACTTCAAGCTAGTTAGCCGGAACAGGAACATTCCTGATGCTGCGGGCAGTTCAAGCCAACCTGCAGCATAGTAAGGCTGCTACTGCAACCCTGTGCAGAATATTTGCACAGGGAAACACCGTCGTGGCCCTAATACAAGAACCATGGCTGGTCAAAGGGTAAGCTTATTTATAATCTAAACTGTGGAAACGCCAGATCCTGCATTATTGCCAGGAATGATTTGAAAGTCTTGAATCTGATAGAATTCTGTTACAGGGACATAACAGCAATCAAGACGACCTACATCAAGGATGGAGTAGAGAGGAACATAGTACTAGCCTCCGTCTACATGCCTTATGACTCAACAAGCCCTCCACCATCAGAACAAGTGAGGGCCTTGGTTAAACACTGTGAGGACCACAAACTCCAGCTTATCATCGGAGCCGATGCAAACGCCCATAACACAGTGTGGGGGAGCACCGACACGAACACAAAAGGTGAGTCATTGCTTGAATTTATTGTCTCCAGTAACCTGGAAGTACTTAATAGAGGCAATGAGCCAACCTTCGTAACCCGTAACAGACAGGAAATCATTGACATCACTTTGGGCTCTTCTTTGGTGGTTCGGCACGTCGGCAAATGGGCAGTATCTGAGGAACCTTCAAACTCAGATCACCGACACATACATGTGGAGATTGGCTATGCCAATGAACCTGCAGTTATGTGTCGGGATCCCAGAAAACCAACTGGCCGGGTACCGGAGGAGCTCAGGGCAAATCTCACAAATTTAAAAATGTCAAACCTAACTCAAATACAATTCAAGAAATAGAGCAAACCTCCTAATGTTACAGGAGGCCATAATAACTTCATATCATAACAACTGCCCTTTGAAGCGCAGCACCACTAAAGGTACAGTGAGCTGGTGGAACACCGAACTCACATATCTTAGAAATAAAACGCCAAACTATTCAATCGTGCGAAAAAAACTGGTGACTGGGAGGATTATTCCAAAAATCTCACAGAATACAACAAAAAATCAGAGGGGAACAAAGAAAGTCATGGAGGAAGTTCTGTGAGGACATAGAACAAACCTCAGAAAGAGCAAGACTCCACCGCATCCTTTCCAAAGACCCCATCAATCCGTTGGGGACTCTCAAAAAACCCAACGGCAATCACACCAACACTGGGAAGGAAACTATAGAACTCTTGCTCCATACACACTTCCCAGGATCCACTGTCACCACAAATCAAAACCCCAGATATGAAATCCCTGCAAACCTTCATTTGAGGGCAAAAAGGGCAGACTGGGAAGTGGCTAAACGAACGGTAACTCATTCAAAAGTAGTGTGGGCAATAAACTCCTTCAAGCCTTACAAGTCTCCGGGCCCAGATGGAGTATTTCCCATACTACTTCAGAGCGGAGTTGAATATCTAGCACCAGAACTGTGCAGACTGTACAGGCTGAGCCTAGCATTGGGATGGCTACCTCAAACCTGGAAAACTGTAAACGTGGTCTTTATTCCGAAACCTGGACGAGACTCATATGACCAGGCAAAGGCATACAGACCAATAAGCCTATCGTCGTTTCTACTGAAAGGCTTAGAAAAACTGATAGATAGAGACATAAGGGAAACCGCTCTTGTAGAACGGCCTTTACATCAAAACCAACATGCCTATCTAACAGGAAAATCATGCGAAACAGCACTTCATCAGCTTCTTTCAAGGCTTGAAGAGTCTCTAGCCAACAAAGAAATTGCACTATGCACTTTTCTAGACATCGAAGGAGCCTTCGACAACACCTCCTTTGAAAGTATGGTCTCTGCGGCCACTCGAAGAGGCATTGACGAAACCACCTGCAGGTGGATACACTCAATGCTTCATAATAGACTGGTCCAAGCCAACATGTTCGAGGAAACAGAGCAGGTTGAAATTTCCAGAGGTACCCCTTCTGTGGGACATGGTCGTAGACGAACTGCTAATTTCTCTGAATAACCAAGGGTATTACTCTCAAGGGTATGCAGATGACTTGGTCATCCTCATCAAGGGAAAGAATACTCGAACAACCTCAGAGCTAATGCAAAATGCACTGAGGACAGTAGAGGAATGGTATAACAGAGAGAGCCTAAGGGCAAATCCGAACAAAACAACACTAATTCCCTTCACCCGGAGAAGAAACATGGGAGATCTCATACCTCCCAGACTATTGGTGAAACATTACAAGTAGTAGAGCAGGTAAAATATCTAGGGCTGATTCTTGACAAGAAACTAACCTGGAACCCGCATCTTCAACATGTAACCAACAAAAGCAAGATAACCTTCATGATGTGCAGGAGAGCTTTTGGAAAAACCTGGGGGCTTAAACCGAAAGCCATGCACTGGCTTTACACAGCGGTAATAAGACCAAGAATAACTTATGGCTCACTCTTATGGTGGCCAAAAACAAATCAAAGACAGGCAAAAATCAACCTTGGGAAAATCCAGAGGCTTGCCTGTCTCTGTATCACGGGTGCAATGAACAGCACTCCAACAGCTGCAATGGAAATCATCCTAAACCTCGAACCCCTTGACTTACATGTCATTGGAGAGGCCAGGATGAGTGCATACAGACTGAAACAAACAAAAAACTGGAGAATCCAAACAACTGGACATACCAGAATCACTCATGGAATCAACATCGAAGAACTCGAAATGATTTCAGATTACATGCAACCCCTATACTCATTCGAAAAACCATTCGAAACACGAATTGATGGATCTGGATGGGCCCCGAGTATAGAATCACAATCAACTGCGGACATAGTCTGGTATACAGACGGTTCAAAGACAGTTGAAGGAACGGGAGCAGGAATACATGGGGTAAGGCCAAGAAGGGATTACATAATACCACTTGACAAATGCTCCACGATATTCCAAGCCGAAACACATGCTATCATGGAATGCATTCAGAAGAATCTAGAAAGTGGTTGTAGGAAAAAACACATCTACATTCTATCTGACTGTCAAAGTGCTATCAAAGCACTTAACTCTATACAGATAAAGTCCAAACTGGTCTAAGACTGCCTCCAGAACCTCATCGAGCTGGCAAAACACAACAAGGTCACTTGATGTGGGTGCCAGGTCATAGAGGCATTGAAGGCAACGTCAAAGCGGACCAGCTAGCTAGACAAGCATCTGAAACGCTATTCACAGGGCCAGAACCTGCACATGGGATTAGCAAAAACCGATGCAGGACCCTGATCGACGAGTGGATAAAAAGAAGACACCAACAATATTGGGATCAAACTGTCGGGCAAATACACAGCAAAGTCATGGTAGGGCATCCAAACCGGACCCTGACGGCTGACCTTCTGAACCTGAACAGAACGAAGGCTCGTATAATAATAGGTCTGTTGACTGGACACTGCGGCCTAAGAAAACACCTAAACACCATGGGAGTACGCAGGGAAACCGTGGAGTGTAGGCTGTGTGATGAAGAGGAGGAAACAGCCTCTCATATTATCTTCGACTGTGACGCCCTAAGGAGTAGGCGACACAGAACCTTTGGCGAGATCAGCCCGGAAACAGGCATGAATCCGAAAACCTTATCAACAGGCTTCTTAACCTAATTAAAGGCACAAACCTGTTTGAATGAGGAACCACTGACGACAGAGTGATACAATAGACCCCAGCTGGTCGCAGTGTCAAGGGAAGCTAAGTGCAACCCTGTCTCTGGCTCGTCAGCTTTCAACCAATCAACCAAACCAACCATTACTGGAGCAAGCGTTGTCAATGCCCACCACCTGTACAAGAAAAATGACAACGCCGGCAAAAAAAGTATCACGAATTTCAAAGAAAATCTGTGCATGCAGCTTTTGAATGTTGGCAAGGAAAATATCGAAGCAACTCCAGTAAATAACCAACATGCATATAGTCCTGCTGCAAAAAAAAAATCGTTGCAAGATTTTTTATCAAAAGAACAAAGAAGCCCTTCATCGCGCATACGCAATACGAAAAACGAAGCAAGTTTCTTCGCGATGTCAAGCATGCACCCTGAATAACTTTTGAAACAATGATTTGCAGTAAAAATAAAAAAACAGGTCAACAATTTATACAGGAGGCCACATTTTGAAATATTCGTTCTAGAGACAAATGAAGCAATAAATCAAAAAAAGAGATTTTTTATTAAATTCTTGAATCAAAATCTGATGACTTGACAATGAGAAGAAAAAAAATTTCTATAGTAAATGTTCAAAAACGTTTCCACCAACTTCCATACAATGGTACAAACGAGCTTCCATTGCTGTCCTCACATGGTTGAGAATCTCGGGAGTTATTTCTCTGCAATGCATAATGATATTCTCTCTCAAATCTTCTAATGTTGTTGATTCTATCTCATACACTTTAGACTTCAAATGACCCCATAGAAAGAAATCTACAGGAGTGAGATCCAGAGACCTTGGTGGCCATTCTGTGGGACCTCTTCTGCCAATCCAGCGACCAGGAACATGATCATCCAAAAATTGTCGCACTGGAGCTGCATAATGAGGAGGTGCACCATCCTGCTGAAAAACTATTTCTTGTTCGAATAAATTCATATCCTCCTCAATTGCCCTATTGATGCACGGTATTATTCGATTCTCCAACATATCCAAATATTTCTCACCAGTCAAATTACCATCGATAAAAAAAAGTCCTATGACGTGGTCACCTAAAATTCCTGCCCAAACATTCAGTTTTTGAGGTCGTTGGGTATGAACTTGACGGTATAAATGAGGATTCGTATCACTCCAATTTCGACAATTTTGCCGATTCACCTCTCCATTCAAACTAAACGTACTTTCATCCGAAAAAAAATTTTATTCAAGAAATTCTGATGCAAGTTGATCCGTTAGTGAGACTTTCACAAAACTCGATACGTCTATCGAAATCATCTTTGTTCAATTCATGAACTAGTCTAATCTTATATGGATGAAATTTGTACTTATGAAGGATCCTGAAAACATTTGTACGACTGATTCCTGATTCTCGAGATAACTTAGTAAGAGATTGCGTATTTTCCATTAGTCCAACGTGCCCTAAAACTGTAATAGAAATAGCTTCATCGTTGACAACTCCTGAACGGTTATGCTTTTTATTGCTAACAGATCCAGTTTCCATAAATTTGTTCAATAATTCCGAAACGTATTTGTGTTGTACATTTCTTCCTGGATGATTATCATTGAACATACGGGCAGCAGCTCTAGCACTATTTCCATTCTGGTAGTACAAACTCACTATTTCAATCCGTTCTCGAAGCGTATAAACCATTGCTTCTCAAGAATTCACAAAAACAGAAACACCAATTGTAACTTCACCTGGTAGGTAATCGTTATTGTAGAATGAGACAAATACAAAATGGAGAGAATATCGAATTCAAACTTGACTAGGCAAAATAAGACTTTTTTGAAGTATACTTCAAAAAAAACACCTATGAAACCTAGGTAACAGATTGTACAGAAGTTCATTCAGGGTGGCTCGTTTTCAACTCAAATAATTTGTATCTCCCGAACCATATGCGTCAGACCATAATTTTATACTTTGTTGAAATCTGCTCATCATGGAGCATCTGATGATGCGAAACAATATAGGGTGATCCATTTAAAAAAAATGGTGACATGCTCTGGGGGTGCGATAGTGGAAGTAACATCAAATGTGAATATGTCAAAATGTGTCCCCCTGTGTTTTTTTATTTTTCCTGAAAATCATTGTACCAAAAGTTATTCGGGGTGGCTCGTTTTAAATGAAATGCACTGTATATATGTGTATGTATGTGTAGATATTCGTAAACTTGATTTATATGTTTACTATCATGCACTGTGTATATTTCTTTACTATCAATTTTTTATATTAGGACTTCCTACTTCAAATAAAGATTTCATTTCATTTCTTTATTTTCATATAGATTGAAAAAGGGATATGATTGTTGTTCGTTGTGTCATAAATGACTGAAAATAATTGAAGAAGTTTTAAGAATTTCTAGTTGTAATTGCTCATTCAACCTATACATTTTTACAATCGCATCATTGAAAGTGTTATCACGGCGTATTTCATAAGGAAAATATGTAGTTGCATGGCTTATAAAACTGCAGAAAACTCCAATTCCTTACCTGCCGTGAGAGGGGCAGTAATCGCTCTCTGATGATTTTAATTTTAAAAAATCCATACCATCTTTAAAAAATGTTGTGTGAAGATAATTTTTTTATGGAGATGTAGTCTTTGCATGACTTATGAGTTGCAAAATATTTCTTACTTGCCGTCGGAGGGGGTGAAATCATCCCCTGATAAATTTTATTTAAAAACGCCATATGATCGTTTAAATTTTTTGTGTAGGAATGATTTTCACATGAACAGGTAGTGTTTGCATAGCTGATGAGACTGCAGAAAACTATTATTCCTTACTTGCCGTCGGAAAGGGTGAAATCATCCCCTGATGAATTTAATAAAAAAAATCCACATCATCGATAAAAAAAATTGTGTAACTATGATTTTTATATAGAGAGGTAGTATTTGCATGGCTCATGGGATTGCAGGAAACTATTATTCCTTACTTGCCGTCAGAGGGGTTGAAATCATCCCCTTATGACTTTAATAACAAAAAAACATCTGTTGAAAATATAAACAGGATGTTCATAAAATCAGATGTGGAATCATCTGCGACTGAAAGATAAACTTTAGTCACTATCTTCCATCGTCAAGATAACCTCTTGTGGGGTATTCATGTTGAAAAGGAAACATTCTCAATTGAATATTGATAGAAAGATTTTTCAGATGTAGTTCAATGTCCAGCGTGGCTTTAGCCGGGGAAGTAGTTGTTTTCTGTTAGACATTCACAAAAAATAACTTCATTTTAATCGTGGATTTTTCAATTCACAGAAAAATCTTTCTATCAATATTCAATTGAGAATGTTTCCCTTTTCAAAAACACATCATCGTAAAAAAAAATTGTGTAACTATGATTTTTATATAGAGAGGTAGTAGTCTTTACATGGCTCATGTGATTGCAGGAAACTATTATTCCTTACTTGCCGTCGGAGGGGTTGAAATCATCCCCCAATGACTTCAATTTTTCAAAAAAATCCAAAACATCGTTGAAAAAAATTGTGTAACTATGATTTACATATAGAGAGGTAGTATTTGCATGACTCATGAGATTGCAGGAAAACTATTATTCCTTACTTGCCGTCGGAGGGGTTGAAATCATCCCCGATGACTTAAATTTTACAAAAAAATCCATATCATCGTTAAAAAATGTTGTGTAACTATGATTTTCATATAGAGAGGAAGTATTTGCATGGCTCATGAAATTGCAGAAAACTATTATTCCTTACTTGTCGTCGGAGGGGTTAAAATCATCCCCTGATGACTTTAATTGAAAAAAAATCCATATCATCGTTAAAAAATGGGAAACCCCATTGTTGTCATCATATTTTTACCTGTACATAGTGCCGCGTCTCGAACGAGAATATTTTCCTCTATGGGTATAGTGAACCCGAATTTTTTATACATCCCTGTCATGTCCGTGAGTATAGTGAACTCCAACTTTCGCCACAGCAAAAGTATAGTGAACTTTTAGAATTAGTACCTTTTTTATATAAATAAGTAAAGTGTTTTAGGACGCATAGGTCCTCAGAGAAATGAAGTATTTTTCTTTCAACTCCATCAGAAGTTAAAAGTTGAAAAGATGAGACAAGAAGTCTGAATATATGTTAGGGATGTGATATTCCCCTAGTCAAATTTTAAAGAAAAAATTGATAAGACATGGTAGTCTACCATTTTGAACTCGAAGAGTTGTGGAGCTTGGATAAGCCCACGTGTTGTTGCGTCTTTCTTTGGAAAGAAATTTAAGAGTACCTGCGAGAGAGTAAAACCTGAGATTATGTTAGAAACATTATAATAATACTTACCTAAGTTTTTTTTAACTATAGTTCGTTTTTCTTGAAAAACAACTATGTTCCTGGCTACGGATCGCCAAACAGCAATATTCCTGGCTACGGGTGGCAAACAGCTATATTCCCGGCTATGGATGGCCAACAGCTAGATTTTTGGCTATATATTGTCACTCTTTGAGGGGGATTGTCCTCAAAGAGAAGTATCCTTATCTGTTCAGTTCATGTTACCTGAAAAAATTAGAAATTTTATTTTGGGCTTAGAGCCACATGTTCGAGTAGTTTCAAGTTAACATTATACCCAATTATGATAGGGACCAATTACTGTTAACCTTCCGGGGTATTCGGGCATGAAGTGCCATATAAGATGTATGATGCTGTTGAAATAAAGTGAAAAAAAAAGCCTTATTCAAGGCGTTGGTGATGAATATGGTTGGTACATTTGTTAAGCGTCCTTTTTGGGGGGGTCGTGTCGTGAAATGCCGCATTTGGCCCATATCAGCAAATTAATGTTAAATAGCATTTTTCGTAAAATATATTTTGTATAATTCGGAAAAAAATTCGAATGAAATCTAGAGTGAAAACACTCGAAATATAGTATTGCAATCGCGAATTGCAGGGTTACGCCCCCTTTTGACAATTTTGACCAATGGCGAGCCGCCATTCTAGAAGCCGTCTTATTTAAGCGTGCGAAGTTACCAAAAGTTAGTTAGTCTTGCTCAGTTAATCTGAGAGTCAAGTCGCCATATTTTGAGCTCTGCGCTGCGCTTCGTTTGACTATTCATATTGGTGGATTTGCAGAAATAACTTTCCCAAGGAGCAACTTGGACAAGTTGCACGAAATTCTCCGATTGGAAATCTTATTCGTATCATCGATAGAGGATAGCTACGACTATCACGTACTAGGATTATATTTCATGGTTATTTAAGGAGGACTCCAGCATACCAATTGTACCAAACTCATATTCATTATCAATCGTTTCTGCCAACAATAAGTTGGTTTCAAAAAGGAATTCGAAGCCCAAATTACGTAGTCTACGGAACAAGGGGGCAGAATAAGAATTTTAGCAGTTTGTTTTTATTTGGATGCCATTCCGTCATTCCGCTACATGCTGGTGATTAGCCATGACAGCCGAGCTGGTATTGGGGTGTCACCAGGTGTAGAAGTCTTGCTTTTTTCAAGGTTTGGGGCCACGGAGTCTCATTCCACGCATGCTTGGATAAGCCGACCTCGAGGACGTCTCCCGAGACGAGCGGGCACCACGTGTGACCGAGTTAGGATACACGTGGTGAGATAAGCGCGATATTTACGACTAGAAACAGTGTTGCGTAGGGTATTAGGGACTCGTACAGCTTCCTACAGTTCCGCTCTCGAATGAAGGGGCATCGCAGGGTCCTGGAGCTGGGCTAAATCATTTTCTCATGAATTACAGATTTCTGATAGGTCTCTCGCGATCGAAGATAGAACCCTAGACGTCTCGTCAGAACAGGAAGTTCGGCGATGAGCAGTATTAATAATAAATAAACCATATCAGGCCATTTGCCAATCTTAGAGGTTTTAAACTAGACATATGAAAAGATCTTTTCTGAAGTCAAGAGAAGTTTTAATGCAAGTTCATTTTTAAATTAGTTCTATATTTGTTAAGGAAAACTAAATGTTGAAGTTCATTTTATTTTGGCTAGAATAATTTCGGTTTTCTTATTCGAAATCGGAAGTAGTCTAGACTTACGAGATTTCCGCTTTAGTGTTCTTCTCCTCCATTACAAATATTATAGGATAGCTTGGATCTCGTATCGTAGTTTAGTTTAATCACCCCCTCTGAGATCGAGCTGGTCGGAGGTGTATTTTCGGTAAAACTTTAACTAGAATATTTTTTTCAAACGATGCCCCTCCGAACAAGACAGAACCTCTAGTAAGTGAATAACATGAGAGGGTGACATCTATTATTATAAGGCTAAAACTAAGATGTAGGGTGGAAAAAAAGATACGGAGAAATACCAAATTGTGGATGTAAACTTCGACTAGAAGTTTAAAGAATCATTGAATTGAAGGCAGTCAAATTTAATCTGTTCATTCAAAGAAGTTGTAGAAGGGTCTTTCAAGGTAGAATTTATTTCGAAAATTTCTAGACAATTCATTAGGGAACCCTTATTAGCAATGTGAAGTATTCTAATATCTATACCGGGATCAAAGTAATGGATGGAGTTAACCACATGGTTGGCAAATGAGCAGCAAGAATTGATTGATTCAAAAGGGTGGATTGTGAACTTTTCCTTATATTTGTCTATGATTTTTGTGTGTTCTCTAAATCTCGTACAAATTTTTCTGCCGCTTTGGCCTTCAATTCTATGATTCTTTAAACTTCAAGTCAAAGTTTACATCTACAATTTGGTATTTCTCCTTATCTTTTGTTCCACCCTACATCTTAGTTTTAGCCTTATAATAATAGATGTCACCCTCTCATTTTATTCACCTACTAGAGGTTCAACAATTTTACACTAGATGGCCGTACTATACCTTGGAACGCTTACTTTTCTCCTCTGTTTCCTTCAGTCAATGGTCAGTCATCATTTAGACATAATATAAAACTATTCGAAATGCCACAATGTTTACCAACGATTACCATGCCCTTCTATATGGAGTGGAATGGTTTTATCCCAATTACGGTTCAAGTTGTTTCAAAGCTATAATGCTTCGTTTACCTTTATAAATTACCAATTTTTTATGTTGTGTTTTTCCCCATGATGTAAGTATTCACAACTAAACTCAAGGTGGTCCTATCGATCTGCGGTTTTCACCAAATTGATCGAAATTCGGCGTAGATTCGGAAAATGTGGCCTATGTGGAAGCCAGATCGATCGATTGGCCGTAAAATGCGAAAAATCTAAAAAACTTTTTTCTAACTCGAGAACGGTGATAGACAAAGCGATTCTGCGAACGCCAATCGATTCAGAAGGGTCAAGTTAGTCTGAGTACGGAGTTTAAGATCGATCGAAAAATGCATAAGGGGGGGTACGTGGTAAATCTTCGAAAACTCAAAGTGGTCCTATCGATCTGCGGTTTTCACCAAAATGATCGTAATTTGGCGTAGATTCAAAAAATGTGGCCTCGAAAAATGCATTAGGGGCGGGGGTACGTGGTAAATCTTCGAAAACTCAAAGTGGTCCTATCGATCTGCGGTTTTCACCAAAATGATAGAAATTTGGCGTGGATTCCGAAAATGTGGCCTATGTGGTAGCCAGATCGATCGATTGTCCGTGAAATGCAAAAAACAGGAAAAACTTTTTTATAATTCGAGAACGGTGATAGATAAAGCGATCGCCAATCGATTCAGAAGGATCAAGTTAGTCTTGGTACGAAGTTTAAGATCGATCGAAACAAAAATCGACCAAAAAATTGCATAAGGGGGGGTACGTGGTATATCTTTGAAAACTCAAAGTGGTCCTATCGATCTGCGGTTTTCACCAAAATGATAGAAATTTGTGGCCTATGTCGTAGTCAGATCGATCGATTAGCCGTGAAATGCAAAAAACCGGAAAAACTTTTTTCTAATTCGAGAACTGTGATAGATAAAGCGATTCTGCGAACACCAATCGCTTCAGAAGGGTCAAGTTAGTCTTAGTATGAAGTTAGGAATCGATAAAAAAAAAATGACCGAAAAATTGCATAAGGGGGGTACGTGGTAAATATCTTCGAAAACTCAAAGTGGTCCTATCGCTTATAGTGAAGGCGTACCCGCGCGGCTGAATTGTGCATATAATTATAAGACAGAACGATTATTTAGGGTCGTTAATAAAATTTACGAATTTAGCCCCGAAATCAGACAACTACGCCTGAGACGACGTAAAACTACTGAATATACTGGTTTTGATATTATTCAGAAGTTTTCGCGAGCCGGAAACTCGATGAATATCCATGAAACAAAACCACCGAGAGTGTACTTTACCATTTTCAAGGAAAAATTTAAATATTGGTATACAGGGCGATTCGCAGCCCTGGTTGTTGGGCCGTGACCAAAAAATTATTTCTGAAAATAATTCGTTGGTTTCACAAACAAATGAGATACCGGCAAACGAACTTTTTCAAACTATTGTACAGGGTGATTTGAATTGCAGCGCCTCGCTGAATTCACAAATTGTTGAAAAGGTTAGCGATAAACCTGCCTTTTCAGAAAAATTTCTGGGACTTGAGGCGAAGCTAAAGAAGGTCTCTTTAGCGGATGCTGAAGGCACTCCGGAGTTAATGCTACTCCATCACCCCAAAATTATCCCTCACAAGGGCAATGTTCTAAGTAACGAATCTTGTGCAATTAGAGAAAAAATTTTCGCGAAAAAGATTCTTACATATTGAAAAGCACTGGGAGTAGGCCAGGCATTGCGCAATTCAGAAATCATAGAAGTAAGTCACACTTCAACAATTCTGTCAATTCTTTTGAAGTGAAAAATTTGAATAATTTTTCTGAGGTATTGCCTAGGCTCGAGGTGAATGTTTTTGACGTTCGAGCCCGCGCGTTGGTGGATAGTGGAAGTTCACTGAACCTGCTACGGCGGAATTTGTTACCAAACACTCTCAAAGTGAATCCTGCGGCCGCGACGCCGCTGCAGCTCGCTTGTTCAGGACAGCATACTTCGGTTGCGGGCGAGCCACGATTGAAATGTCGATCGATAATGTACCGTATGTGCTGGACGTACAAGTTGTCGACGACTTAGTCGAGGATTTACTTTTGGGGTGACCTTGGCTGGTGGCAAACGAAGTGATGGTTGATTTTAACCAAAAAACGCTCTACGTAGGCAGCAGGCCGCGTCAAACAATATTTTGGTCCGAGGAGGCTTATGATATCCCGAAAAATTACCCACTACCTATTGTCAAAATGGGCCAGCTTCCTGAAGAGGAACCCGAAGAATTTCAAAAGCTCATATACGTGTTTGCGGATATTTTTTATGAATCACCGAGACAGCATGCAACGAGAGCCGCTGTACATCGGATTCAATTAAAAAACGAGACTCCATTCCGACTGAGGCCGTATAAAGTAAATGATGCGAAGAAATTACTTATACAGGCTGAAGTGGAGAAAATGTTGGCAGCCGGTGTAATAAGCAGGAGTAATTCGGCCTACCAAAGTCCTGTGGTGATAGTTACCAAGAAGGATGGTAGTGCGCGATTCTGTGTAGATTATCGGCGGTTAAATGCACAAACGATACCTGAAAGCACCGTCCTGCCAACAATTCACGAGACTATAAAAGAACTGGGGCAGGCAAGAGTATTCACAAGCCTGGATTTGAAAAGCTGATATTGGCAAGTCCCAATGGACGAAGATAGTAAACAATATACTGCTTTCGCCACCCCCGAGGGGTCCTGCTACGCATTCAACGTTTTACCGTTCGGATTGGCAGGAGCGCCAGGCTCTTTCAGCATATGATGACGGAAGTCCTAGTCGGTTTCATCGATAAATTCGTCAAAGTCTACCTGGATGACATAATAATTTACTTGCAGGATGAGCAGGAAAACCGTGATCACCTAAGATTAGTCCTTGAACGGTTCAGAGCTCACGGACTATGGTGTAGTCTACCAAAATGCTATTTTGCAAAACGTAGATTTGACACGTTATAACCGAAGACAGGAATGTACCTTTGGAAAAACATGTCCTATGCATTCAGGAATACCCTAGGCCAAGGAATTTAAAAGAACTTCGGGGCTTTATTAGTACCGTAGGTTGGCTGCGCGAATTCATACCAAATCTCGCAGAAGTGGAAGCGCCGTTGACCGACCTGCTGAAAACAGGCGGCAAATCCGTGCAATTTGCGTGGAATGCGGACGCGGAAGCGGCTTTTATCCACCTGAAACAATTAATGAGTATGCCCATGGAATTGGCACGTCCCGATCCATCACGTCTCACAATAAAATGAAAGAGTCCTGGTCAATTATAAATGACCTAAGAGGAAACTCAAAAAAACAAAAATATAACATTACTCTAAGCCCTGATACTTTAAATGACTTTTATTGCTGTATTGCAGTAAATATGAGCAAAAATATTGCTAGCCCTTAATACCCATTAGTGCATCTAGAAAATTTGGGTGTGGAGTAGTAGAGGCAGTCTTACTGATAAGACGTGTTTCAGCAAAAATTAGTGAAATTAGTACAGGGTATCAATTGACTTTTGTGCTAAAATGTCCAGTGGCAGTGATGGAGGTGACAGCTATTCTGAAATGGATGTGTTGATGAAGAAGGCAACTGGAATACGGTCAGGAAAAAAAAAAAAAAAGCCAACTGAAGAACACTGCAAAGAAAAATAACATCACTCCAGACGAAATCAACAGAATTATTTTAGGGGAAAGCTCCCAGACTAACACAATACAATCAACCAGCCAGACCAAAAAAACTTCAACAAATAAAAACTTCCAATCCTACAAAAACGCTCAGATAATGCAGAGAATTTCCCAAAAGAAATATAAACATCTGTTCTCTATCGAAACTGATACAGGAGGGTCAAGATTAGCATTTTGCAATGTCTGGGAAAAACTATACCCCACATCGGATGATGAAATCATCAAAACAAAAATAGGCATACTTCTCAAAACCACAAGACAAAAAGAACATCTCTGATACTCTCGACAAAATGGTTAAATTGGGAAGAATCAGTAGTTTTCGAGAAACCTCTTCAAATGATAGAGCAACTATCACAAGCAAGAGACCAACAGCACCCATTGCAGGAATCCCAAATGTCCAAGTCAAATCCCTCGATAAGAAATCTCATCAAGTCGCTGTGGAAAAGAAGGAATCACGGATCCACAATCCCATTACCATACACGACTTTGCTATATGTACATATGTCAACGAACTGAATGAACCCCGAAATACTAATAGAG
The DNA here is from genome assembly GCA_018342105.1 of Gonioctena quinquepunctata. NCBI lineage: Eukaryota > Metazoa > Arthropoda > Insecta > Coleoptera > Chrysomelidae > Gonioctena > Gonioctena quinquepunctata. The sequence continues at coordinate 49,142 of JAFIRS010005147.1, forward strand.
CTGAACTCCTACAGAAGCTCAGGAAAAGATTTAATGACAATTTCAATTTAGACTCAACAGCAGTATTTTCAGGTAGCCGGGTATATATTCTAATCTTCGGCCGGGAAGTAGAAGATGCAATTTCTCCAACCGAACCAATAGACAGCACAAATAACATTCATATGTCAAGTAGAGCCATTAGTAAATTTATATACTGTAACATAAACAGCTATCCACATAAGAAATACAACATTAACAACTATATAGAAAATAATGACATCGATTGCACCTTATTTGTTGAATCTAAAACAAAGGCTGACTCTGACACCGCATATAGAGACTGGTCCATCATACAGCATAACGGTAACCTAATCCACAACAAAGCTAGAGGAGGAGCATTGGTTCAAGCCCATCCCAGATTGAAAATTGGCAAAGCAAATCCACCCGCTCTAAATTGTCCACTTAACGAATGTATCCACTTTACAATTCCTTTTAAGAATGAAAAGATTCACGTTTTCCTAGTTTATATACACCCAACTTCCAGGATTGAAGAGAATATCTTCACAAAAGCCAGCCTCTGCAAATATTCTCTTATAGTAGGCGACTTCAACATCAATAATAGAGTAAAAAGGAGACAACTGAATAATTTCATACAAAATACCAATTTCATGAAATAAGACACAGCACCAACATTCCTCATGCCAAACAATGTTGATAGTACCCCAGATTATTACATACATCCAATATTGCGCCCAACCTGCTTAATATAGAAGAAATTCCAGATTTGGGATCGGACCACTTGGGATTACAGTAACAATAGATTTTCAAGAACCAATAGTAGATACTGTAGTTGAACGATATAATTTCCACAAAACCAACGCAGACGAAGTTAACAAAGACTTACTAGAGTACCTCGCACTTGTTGACGGTCAAGAGATCTCCCCTGAACTCATTTCCAGCTTCAATGTGAATATAACTAGGTCAATTTTGAAACATACACCTAAATGTACATACCATTTCTTCACCAGTACCACCCTTCATCTTGTGCCTCATAAAAAAAACGGAGGATGTATTTCATAACCAGAAATCCACATGCGAAAACAGAATTGAACCAGTACAAAAAAAACCACAGTACCGAACACACAAATGGCTCAAAACATGTGAAGAAATCAATGAAAAAAAGGGAAAAACATACTGGCATGACATCAAAAAACTTTCAAAATTTCGTAATAAAAACAAAAAGAGTCAAACAATTGAAGAAAATGGGAAAACATATGAATCACCCGAAGAAAAAGCAGATATATTTGCAAGACATTTCCAAGATAGTTTTGGTGAGTCCACTGATGATAACTTTGACGAAGAGAACTATAACCTTGTATCAGATTGGTATGATACAATTATGAGTGAAACACCTCCACCAGAAAACCAGACCATCGAAGAGGATGCATATTATGAGATAGTGATGAAAGGCAAAAACACCACACCTGGTCACGACTACTTGTCTAAAAAAATGCTGAGAAACCTGGACGAACAGGTTCATAAATACATCATCAAGATTTATGAATTTTGCTTGACAAGACACTTCTTTCCCACGGAATGGAAAACAGGTATCATCATAACGATACCCAAGCAAGGACTAGACCACTCAAAAACCAGCAATTATAGACCCATCACTCTTCTCCCAGTTCTTGGCAAAAACTTGGAAAAAATTATCAAAAATAGACTACAATCAGTTCTAGAGAATAGGATACCTGATTATCAGTTTGGATTCAAAAATGAGTGTTCAACATTACTTCCTCTCACAATCCTCACCAATATCGAAACATCAAAACTCAACCGACAAAAATCTGCGTCTATTTTCCTGGACATCGATAAAGCCTTTGATTGTGTCTGGCTCAAAGGACTTATTTACAAACTCCACTCTATGGGGTGCCCAAGGCAGTTACTTTTCATAGTCAATTCCTTGCTGTCCAAAAGAAGACTGAAAGTTAAAGTGCTAAACGCAGGTTCGTTCATATTCTCCCCACAGCAGGGCTTACCCCAAGGATCCCCTCTTTCCCCCCTCCTTTATAACCTCTACTGCGCAGACATTTACAGCCATCATTTTCCCGACCCGAACATTTCTCGCACCTGGGTTATATCCTCCAGTTTGTGGATGACACAGTCTTGATTTCCCATGATAAATCCACGGAAGAGGCTATAGACAAACTACAAAGACTCACTGACTCTACATACCATTGGCTTAATAAATGGAGATTGAAAGCAAACCCTACAAAATCTCACCTGATGATATTCAATCATAAACTCACTCCAACATCGCCTACGATTACCATGCAACAACAACTACTCAGCCCAACGAGAGCCACAAAATACCTGGGAATCATAATCGACAGCAAACTCAATTTTAACCAGCACCTCCAAGAAAAGAAGAAAAGCATGATATCCAGAGCACTTTAGAGGACTCACATACCAAAACAAGGGGATCAATGTGAAAACAGCCAGTAGCATTTACAAACTAATCTGTAGACCCATGATCAAGTATGGGCACAGCGTCTTCCTCAATTGCAAGGCAACAGCCAAAAAGAAGATACAAGTTGCTGAAACCTCAGCACTCAGGACGATCACAAGAATTCGCCACCCAAATAATCCCCTACACAATCCTCCAAATAACCTCCTATACGAAATAACGAATGTTATGCCTATTGGAGATCGCCTAGACTATCTCTTCCACAGATTCTGTTCAAAGGCCAAAAATTTAGAACTACTGGTTAAGTTTTCAATGAGAAGAAACCCAGAAGTGTAACCCTTACATCGATACCCGCACACTACCACCCTTGAGAGAATACACGAACATTAATAGAACCAGTTTGTTTGTTTTTTTTTTTACGAAAGTAGATAGACATGAATAAACGTCCACAAATCATGTCCTTTTACCTATCACCAGTCACGAAAAATGACATCACTCTGGCCATTTCAAACTTAAAAAACAGCTCTTCCGGTCCTGACGGAATTAGCACGAAAATAATTAAAAACACACACCTTAACCTACTGAAACCACTTGCCTATCTTGTTAACCTGGCTTTCACCAAGGGCGAACTACCGAAGCAGTGGAAAGAATCTATCATAACCCCAATTTACAAATCAGGCAAACATAATCTAGTAACGAATTTCAGACCAATATCGGTGATCAACAACTTTGCTAAAGTCTTCGAATACTGTCTCAAGGAAAAGGTTCTAAATTATTTCAGCAAGAATGGCACAATAACGGAGAATCAGTTTGGATTCCAAAAAAACCTTAGTACCGAGAATGCTGTAATCAAGCTAACAAATCATAAAGTCGTTGGATACTTCGAAGAAATGTATAGCAGTATTCTTAGACTTAGCCAAAGCATTCGATACAGTATCACACTCAATCTTATTGGACAAACTATATGAAAATGGAATAAGAGGACCAGCTCTCGACTTATTTCGGAATTACATTAAGGGCAGAACACAAAGGGTAAAGATCGAGGGCACTTTGAGTAACTCATTAACAGTAACAATAGGAGTTCCGCAGGGTACCATTCTGGGTCCATTACTCTTCCTTGTTTATATAAACGATCTTAGGAACATAAAAAAATTTAATGGGGAAATAATTTCATATGCTGACGACACTGCTATTGTTTTCACGCATGATACATGGACCTCATAAATTTGAAGAAATGGCTAAATAAAAATCTTCTGAGCCTAAATATCAGTAAAACTAAATTCATAACATTCACACTCACTCAAACCGACCAACCAAAAATCGAAAACATATACATACATAAAAAAAATTTCTTAGCAAGAAACGACTGCGACTGCCCCAATATAGAGAAAGCCCAACAAATCAAATATCTAGGGGTGATAATAGATCAGCACATGAGATGGGATGAACACGTTAACTAATTGGTCAAAAGATCCAGGAAACTCTTACATAAATTTTACCAACTCAGAGACATTCTGAGAAAACAACTCTTACTTATAGTCTACAACTCATTAATAGAATCAGTCATAAGATATTGCATTATAGCCTGGGGTGGAGTATTTAAAAACGTAATTAACAAACTTCAAACAACACAAAACTCCATTTTAAAGATTATTTTCAGGAAAGACAGATTATTCTCTACACAACAACTTTATTCAGAAACTCGAGTCCTAAATGTAAGAAGTCTTTACACGCTGCAAAGCCTTACCTGGATTTACAAACAAAAAAATAAACTACGTCTTCAACAATCTAGAACTACGCGATTCACTACCAATCTTACAATAGATATCCCTAGATTCCACAAATCTCATACACAAAGAACTTTATTTTATCTAGGCCCCAAAATATTTAATTCACTACCCACAGAAATGAGAGAATGCAAGAGTCTCAAGAAATTCAAATTATCAACTAAATTATATATCTCTGAAAACCAGCACATACTAAATATATTTCAGTAAAAAGAAAATATTGTGTCATATATTTCAGTAAAGAAAATATTGTGTGATTCCTTTGATCCTCTTCTCCTTCCAACTATAAGAAATTTTAAAACTTTTAGGCTTAGGTTAGTTTTATATATGTATATATGTATGTATATATAGGTTAGTGATGATCAATTTGAAAATATCAGCTACATTGAAAACGGTTAGCTAGAATGATAGGAATGCACCACAAGCCTTCCAGGCTTAGGCATTCACTCCAGACTAGCTAACCATGCAACTTAATTGAAGAAAATTATTATATGATCCAATGTAATACTTACCTCATCACCTCACTGAATAAAGAATCTGAATCTGAATCTGAGATCTGGATAACAGTTTATAATGTCACATAATAACATCAATTTATATAAATTGTAACAATATGCTGAAGGACTTCGGTCAATAGCCTGTTGAATTGAATTTGTTTCACTTCAATAAAGTTCCTGTATTATAATAATGTATAAACCCTTCTACCACTCACAATACTCACAAACAATATTGAAACAGCCAAACTTAACAGGAACAAATCTGCTGCCATTTTTATGGACATTAACTAAGCCTTTGATAGTGTCTGGCATAAAGGCCTAGTTAACAAACTGCATTTGATGGGATGTCCCAGGTACTTACTATTCCTAGTGAACTCCCTGTTATCGGACAGAAGACTCAAAGTGAAAGTGTTGAATGCAAGTTCTTGTTTATTCCCCCCACATCAAGGATTACCGCAAGGATCACCTCTCTCTCCCCTCCTTTATAACCTATATTGTGCAGATATCTACTACCACAATTTTCCTGAACAAAATCACTTCTCGGACTCTAAGTATATTCTCCAGTTTGCGGACGACACAGCATTGATCACTCATGACAAATCCCTAGAAGTAATGATGGACTCCCTCCAACATCTCATCGACTCTACCTGCCGGTGGTTTAATAAATGGCGATTGAAACCTAATCACAGAAAATCCCATCTAATGATATTCAATCACAAACTACGACCAACATCACCGACTATCAATATTCAACAACAACAACTCAATCCAGTGAGGACTACCAAATATTTGGGATCAAATTGGATAGCAAACTTACCTTCAACACACACCTAGAGGAAAATAAGAAACAAATGATATCCAGAGCCAAGCATTTCAGTTATCTCACATACCAAAATAAAGGCATCAATGTTCCAACAGCCAGCAGAATCTACCAACTCATCTGCAGACCAATGATTGAGTACGGACACACTGTTTTTCTCAACTGCAAGCCAACAACTAGAAGAAAATTGCAAGTTGCGGAAACAACTGCACTAAGGACTATCACAAAAATTCGTCACCCAAACAACCCACTACACAACCCGCCAAACAAACTCTTATATGAGCTCACCAACGTTATGCCGATTGAGGATCGTCTGAAATATCTACTCCACCGATTTTGTCTGAAGCCCATAAACATAGAGCTCCTCAACAGATTTACCCTCATAAGAGACCCACAAATTCAAGAATACATCGACTCCCCAGGCGACTACCTGGGAGAGAATCCAACACGAACATGATTAAATATGCATAACTTTTTTTTTTTTTATATATTTTTCATAAATTGTACCAATAGGCAGAAGGACTTCAGTCGATAGCCTATTGAATTGAATTTGTTCGGTTCAATAAAGTTCCTTTTTTTATTATTATAAATGTATATATTATTGTCCCTTTGCATAACAGCGAGTTTAAGTGAAGATTGGAACTTGGGGTGCGTTTCTATGGATTTCTGAGCTACCTCGTCTTCAAGGAAAACCTCTTGGGTAGCGCAATCTCCTGCAAAGTTGTTCTGTTGGAAGAGAGGGGATGTCCGTGACATGTTCGCTGAGAAATTATAGTTTCTTGATTCTCTAAAGGAAGGTAGTAATGAGCATTAGCTGTGAAAATCTTATTAGTAAATATTTGTGCATGTTTAATAACGAAGCTGTTTCCTTTGCAACCTCCGCTTTGCAACCTCTTGGGAGGCAAGAACCCTTACAAAGTTGCTGATTCTGAGCGGGGGGGTGTCGTGGAAGCGATATTTCTTAGCCACATGTTCACATCAAACTACCCTATGTATATGGTTATCTATAACTCACTGACGGCATATTGGCAAAAGTAATGAGGGTGATTAGATTTTCACACCTCGGGATTAGGGTGGCAAAACCCTTTTCGACCGACAAAGGGATGCGGTAAATATTAATGACCACGTTATCTTAAAATGGCAATTTTAACTCAATTGCAATTTGTGTTGAATGCAAAAATATTCCAATTCGTTTTTTAGGTTTCAAACAAATTGACCTGGGTGATGTAATTGGGGTCTAAAACTACACGTGCTTACATCAAGTGCGCTCAATGGGTGGCCCATAAACCTTAACCATTGTCAATGGCACTTGACATTTTGGCGAAACGATTTCACCGTATAGTCGTAAATGAACAGATTGGGATGTCGGAAACAAGCGTACGAGATATTGTTTTCTTTGTTCGGCATCCGATATCCGTTTTTTTTCAAGATGTCGAGTTTAAAACAGACTTTCTCTGAGAACGATAAAAAAAAAAATACAACGAACGAACGACATTTTCCCGGCTATGATGGGGAAGTAATGATTTTCGAGGGCTAGGAAGCTTTTCTCAAATCGGGAATTGTGACTTTTGGCTCGGCCTCGAGCTTGACAATACGCTCTGCAATCTGGGTTCAGCGGGTGAGTAATTTTTTTTTCATTCTTCGAAGACGCTCTGCATGCGTGTGATTTTTTGCGACTATAGCCAGTCCATTGGGTATTATACGAGTGCTTCCTGGGAAAAGCAGCTCATTCTTTCACAGTTACTTGGAGTCCTACCTGTAATCTCGAGCCTGGTAATAATTTTTTTTGTTGGAATTCTTATCGACGCTTCGCATCCTACACCGTCCTGAGGACTAGATACGAGGGTTGATAGCCGACGGCAGCAGATTGAGGGATTTTTGGAACATCAACTTCAAGAGTTCTAGCTTCCAGTCTTTTGATTAATCAACCTTTTCGTTTCAGCTACTGATACAGGTTTTTCCAGCGTCCAGCTGATTTCATACGTCAATTAACCCTTCTCTTACAGGATCCTGCACTCGTGTGCTTTGGTATGTGGGTTGTCAGCCTAATTTGGTTTCTTCTGAGACTGGAAGAAAGCTCCCTTTATCGTCGGAAGCTCACTGACGTGATATCCCTCACAAACCGCGATTTGTGACAGATACACTGAAGCGAGACGTCAACCAGATTGAACCTAAGATCATACACGTGTATGAACCTCAGTGCATCAGGTCTTTCTGCGACTAAAACGCATCAGTTACACTGCGGTGATAGGTGTGAACACGGGTTATTAATAATAAATTCTGTCAATAAAACTGAAGGTTTTAGTTCATGTGTCGAATATGTGTAGGGATCGTAGGTCCTCTGTATGACCGTCGTGTTGGCATTTTGAGCTATATAATTCTTTCTTAGGAAATTCATTAAGTTAGGCCACGGTACGCGCTTATTTTTTTAGGGATTAAATTTCTTTGACATCCCTCCATGTCCCACAATTTACACTCGAGGACTCGCCCCAAAACACAAATTCAACAAACTTCACCCTTCTGTTGAAAGTATCACGCGAGTTTCATACAACAAGCCCTTGTTTGTTCTCCATATGAAAATCGTCCGGCTTTTCAGCCCATCCTAACTGCGCCAGTCCGTGGTTCATTTTCTGTTGAAAATATTGTTTCTTTTGCCTCTAGCTTGGGGAGCCCTGGAAATCAATAGAGATCATCTCTGTCTCAGAAAGTATAGGCCCCAAGAGCTCACAGCTGTTTGTTGAATCGCGACGCGTCGGAAATTGCGCTACGGAATCTAGCACCCTCCAGATTCGCAAAAGGTGCATTTAAATTCACTTACATCTCCTAGGTTAAACCGTAAGGGGAGGGAGTATGAATTGTATGAATGTGAACAAAGTCCCGCTGGGAACTTTCCTGTTGAAGACAATGATGAACACCATGAATTTTTCTGTTGAACAGAATACATTGCGGGGTCTGAGTCAGAGGAAACTTCCACTAATTTTTTGTTTTCAATAGGCCGTTGAGAGCCTGAAGTAATATTTGAATTTGGGAGATAACCCGCCATGGTAACTCATACCCAATAAATAATGGCTAACCACAACGAGTTGTGGAAGCCTTTCAAAATTTAGAACGTAATACGTTAAGTTCAGGGGCATCCAGGCCACCAATTTCGAATTTTCAATAAATTCAGGAATAAAAGAAATGAGAATGTTTTCAATGATGCTCTTATATCAGAGTCAATTCAATCGCTTCGGCTAGTAAAGAGCCCCGATCGAAGGGGTCCGCCTTGCACGCGAGGCCGTTTATAAAACGGCCCGCCCAAATAGTGAAATCCCTGCTATTCGGCAGGTGGTATGCAGGGGGGAACAGGAAGAATGGAAGTTTTTAAGGTTTGAGGGGATTCCGGAAATGAAAGGGGAAAACACAAAAATGCCCGGGGGGAAATCTCACCCCCCTTCCCCTGTAGATAATCGATTTTCCCGGGGCGGGTGCCTTTTTTTTTTTCTGTTTTTTCCATCTGTTTTTTTTCCTTTAAATTTTATGGTTCTTTTTTTCCGAGTTTTCTTAGATCATCTTACTTTTTTTTTTTGGTTGCACATTTTTTTGGGGCATATTATTTTGTGTCCTTCTACTAGTGATATTTTTTTTTTTTTCCTGCCTGGTGGAAAATCCAGACTTGTTACAGAACATTTAACATTATTTTTCGCAGTTTTAATTTTCCCCCAAATTTTGGGTTTTTGGAAAATAACACCTAATTTGGATTTGCCCAACAACCTCTGGCCTGTAGTAAGATCTCCTAGGTATAAAACCTGTATCGTTCATATAAATTTTATATTCGTTAAAGGAACGTTTTTTTTTTTGTAAAAAAAAAAGAAGAACAGAGAAAAAAAACTGGTGTAAATTATTTTATTTTTTAAATTTTTTGGACAGCCCAAATGGATGTTTTGATTGAATTAACGTAAAACTTCTTTTTAAACCCCTTTTTTTTTTTAATTTCTCACTTTTTTGGGTTGATAAAATTTTTTTTTTATCAGAAATTTAAAAAATTTCACAATAAAATTAAAACTTTTTACCACTTTAATTTTGTAAACATTGGGAGCAGATATATGAAAAAACATTAAATTTATAAAAACCCTTTTGATATATTTTGAGGCGCACTTAAGTACAAAAAAGCCCAAAATAAAAAAAAAAAATTGAAAAGCCTTTTACAGAAAAGGGGATGTGGGGATGTGTTTTTCCCGCGGAGTTATATATTCAACCCTAAAAATTTTTGGGCGCGAAAGTTTTTAAATCATAACCCCGGAATAACCTACGTCACACATCCAAAGCAATTTTTTTTAACTTTTGGGTGCATTTAAAATGAAAGCTTATCGTAAAAAAAGGATTTTTATTAATTTTTTTGGGAAAAATGACTGATAGTTTTTTTCACCGCCAATTTTTTTTATATCCCCAAAATTTTTCCCCAATTTGGAATTTTTCCAAATTTTTTTTTCCATATAAACCACCCCTCTGGCTATAAAGGAAAAAAAAAAAAATAGTAAAATTTTGGTACAGCGGGTTCCATTTTTTTTTGAGCTTACAAAAAAATCGGGGATTATTTTATTATACAGGGTGTCCCTGGACTCTCTTTTTCCTTTGGGGAATGTAAAATTTTTAAATAAAATACCAGAAACTATATAACTTTTGTTCCAAAAAGTTTCTTCCCAAGTTGGGGGGCCCCTAAAAGGGTTAAAATGAAAATTTTTTTTCTTTGAAAACCCAAAGGAAGTAATATTAAAAAATCACCCCAAAAAGGGATTGACTAAACAAAAAATTCCTTCGATGAGTTTTCCATGCGGGGAGCCAGTTTTTTTGTAAAAGTCAGGAACATTACCCCCATGGTCCACACCCCAAAACTTTGAAAGACAGAAAATTTTTTCAATAGTTTTCAAAAAAATTACGTGACAATTTTCTGAATCAAATCAAATATCCCTTTATTGCCGGAAGAAAAATTTAAATCATTGACAAAGTACAGAATTAAGTCATTTTATATAAAAAAAATTTAAAAAAACACGTATGCTATAGATGCATAAACAAAAAAACATTAAAATAGTACATATGATGCATAAAAAATTAAAAAAGGGAAACCCGGGGGAAATTTTTTACAGATATTTTAAAACACAAAAGTTAAATACAGGTACTTTTCCCATGTAAGACAACAAATTGATTAGAAAGTCTATTTCATAAAACCAAAGCAAAAAATTTAATATTAAAATGTAAAATGTAAAGAAAATATAAATAAAAAAAAAAAAAACAATATAAAATTTATAAATAAAGTGAAAAGTAAGAGATCCTGATGAGGTATCCCCTTTTGTTTAAAATTTTAAATAAGAATACCATAACTAAACTAGATTATATAGTGTTCCTAAAAGGTAAGATTAAAAAGGACCCGAAAAAACTCCCGAACATTGTAAAAAAATTAAGAAGAATATTCTTCATAGATGATCTAAATCGTCTATAGTCTTTAATATCCCTATGTTCCATGGGAAAATGGGTTATAGATTTTTTCAGCATTATATAATTTAAAAGGGTTTATTATAAGGGGGAAGGGAAAGGGAGTGTCAAATTACTTTTGGCGAAAATGATGCCCCCATTGACTTTATACAAGTCTTTTTTCTTGGGAAGCTAACTGTCTCAAGTATAAAACAAAAAAATGAGACAGTTAGTAGATTATTCTGTTCAAAAAATTGCATGACTCTCATGGGGCCTGCTTTTTAAAGAATTGAATTGGGGTTTTTGTAAGACAAATATTGATTGAAGTTTTTTTTTGGGTTTCATTGAACCCCAGTTACAAGTTTCGGGCAACTCCCGAGAAGTACCCCCCTGATAAACAGCTTATGATGTTATATCATGCTCAAATTTTCCCTAGAATAAAGCTATTACCCCTTATGGGTGGATCGACATTATCACAGGACGTTTTGTTGCCCAAAAAAAATTCTGAGAATCCAAAGAAAAGTACCGTAACTCCACCTGCAGAGGTATTTTTTCCCCAATAGGACTTTTCAATTTTCACAAGCCCTTTTCATCTATGGGAAAAGGTCTATTTGTGTTCATCAACAAAAAAGACTTTTTTTCCCGAATGGGGAAATTTATGGATTCAAACTGACCAACCAAAGAATTTTTTATTCCCCCTTTTGTAAAATATAAAGTTACCCCAACTCCCTCACAAATTTGGGGCTCCCAAAAATTTTTTAAAAGGGCCCCCATCATATTTTAAAAAAGCCTCAAGCTTAAAAATTTCTTTTAGGTCTAGTCTGGGGAAATTTTTAATTGAAAATGCCCATACAAAACCCCACCCGGGAAAACCAAGATCTGGATCACCATCTAGGTTTATGTACTCTAGTATTTTGATTTATTTTATAAATAGATAAGATTTTTTAATACCCTTTTAGTGTATATTTGTATCCTATGTATTTGTAAATACCGATTTATTCCTATAAGGTAAACATGTCGACTGGGAAAAAAAAGATATTATTATTATTATTATAATACTATACCAAACGAAATAAGATTCAAACCAGTGCATGGTAAACCATCCTTTTTAATTTTTCCCAAAATCTAAAATTATGAACCCTTGAAAATTAAAGGAAACCAATTTTTAATGTAGACTCCAAGAAATTTGTTTATACCCCAAATTTACTTGGGGGTTCATTTCCCCCAAAGGGAAAATCGGGGAGGGACAAATGGTATTTTAAATTAGTTTGTTGATATTGAAGGACAGTAGGTTCAAAATTTCACCATTCTTTTTCCTTTTTTATATATCTCGGCTATTTTCATTGTTTAACAATGTTGTTATCATGCCATAGGGAAATTTTTGTATCATTGGGAAAACTGTAAATATCCGTCAGTTGGGGTTTTTGGGGGGGTCATTGAAGTACAACAAAAAATAAAAATAATAGCTCGTGTGGAAAGTCGATCGAACAACGATTCTTAATAAAATGAAGTTTTACTCACACATCCCCGACGTCCACCATTATTTTAAAAAAAATTTTTACAGGGAAATACTAAGCTAACGTTAATTCAACAACATTTATAACAGGGATAATACAAAATAAGCAAAAAAAAGTCAAAACAAAAAATACAGTACCTAGGGTTTAAAGTTCCATTTACAATGTGGATATTTTCCAAAAAGAAATATCGTTTTGTAGATTCGTGGTGTTTTTTTAAAAAAGCTTTTCCCACTATGAAATATCGAATTCAGTCCATATTTTTGTAATGCGGGGAAAAAGCACGTTTTTGGGTTTTTTTATCTGAAATTTATGAAACTCCCCAAAATTTGGGTGTTAAAAGTATTCACAGCTTAAATGTTGGGAGTTTCACTGATAAGTATAATTTTATGGGAGAAAAAACTTTAACCCAAGATAAATTTAGCTGAAAAACGTAATCGGAAGACATAACCAATAAAAGAAAAAGAATAAACCACAAAAAAGGCTGCACAAAGAATAGGTGGAAAATATCCGGTGAATAAATTTATGTTTCATTTCTTCCACATATGCCCAAAAAAAAACATATAGAAAAAAAAAAAAAAATTTAGTGGATAAAAATGACAACTGGGAAAGCGATTTTGTTTTTTTTGAGTGGGTTTCTTGTCATTGTATTGTCAATTTTTCTTAGGGCAGTTTGAAGTGTTTTGAAGGCCGAACAGTTTAATTAACGAATATGGGGGTTTCATGAAGGTTTGGGCGAGACGGTAAAGCCAGGCTCCGGCCTGTATGCCGGGGAAATTTTTCCCCAAATTAACGCACGTTTAAAAGAAAAGTCAAAAATTCGATCGAAAATTTTAGGGAGAAAAGGGGGATGTCTAATGGAAAAAATTGGGGCCTGTTGTTTTATTTTTTGATATTATTGAGGTTTTTTGCCAAAAAAGGGTTTGGGGAGGGGCCCTAGGGCTGTAAAAACCGCTGTATTGGGGGAAAAATTTTGGAATTTCCAACCTTTTAAAACAGTTCCAACAAACCAATCCACTATTCTAGAATAATTAGGGGGAAAAACTGCTCCACCCATATCACATCCAGAAGGTAAAGCCATGACACCCCGAAGATTTTCCAACACGACTGGGAAAAAGGGCCCAAATTTGGGTTTCCCGAATAAGCAAAAAAGAGGCCATGACTTTTTTTACTGAGTTTTATTCACTGATGAAGAGGTTTCAGTAGAGATGGAGTAATCAACTCCATAATTCCACATATGGGGTAAGAAAATCCCCATGGGGATAAACCAAAAACCAACGGAAATTCAACGTGAATGTTTGGGCTGGTATCATAGGAAAACCCTCTTATAGGACCATTCGTTCTTCAACCATTTAATGGGGAACGTTTTTTGGAGTTCATTCAGAACCATTTGAATGGACTTTGAAACCCTGCCCCCAAAAAAACCCAAGAGATATTTTATGCATGTTGGCGCTCCTCCCCATTTTATTTGATTTTGAGGGACCATCTGAACCAGATTTTCCCCCAAAAGATGGATTGGAGAGGGGGCCCAAAGCGTCTCCCGGATTTAAACCATTGGGTTTCTTTCTGTGGAGGATCTAAAAGCCTTTGTTTACGCTTTCACCTATTCAACCCCGAGATGCCTTTGGGTTAATAGAATTAATTTCATTTATGAAGCCATTTTTAAAAAGACCTCAAGCTATTTTGGCAGAGAGAGACGGGGTCATATTGAGCAAATTTTTTGAAAGGGGTTTTTTTCATTTTGTTTGCTGTTGAGGCTTAATTGATTATTTACACCATGAGTTTTGTAAGGTAAACGTGTTTTAGATAAAAAAATTTTTTTTGAACATTTAAAATAATTTCTATTTTTTTACAAATTAATTTTTTCGAATAATGGTAGACATCTCAGGTTGGATGTCCGAACAAAAAAAGCATTTTTTTCAAAAAACGTTGTTCGATCGACTTTTTCCCACACGAGTAATTTTTTTTTTCAGGAAATTGTCCAGGTAACCTTTTTTTTGTTAAAACATATTGACAAAAACCCCCGTCATTTCAAAGTTTTGGGGGTGGACCATCGGGGTAGTCCGTTCCTTTATTTTGGGAACAAAACAACTGACTCCCCCATGGGAAACTTTACAAGGAATTCATTTTTTTTTGTCAATCACCAAAAAAATTTTGATGATTTTGAAAAATTTACTTTTAAAGTTATCAAAGAAAAACATTTTTAATTTTTTTAACTTTTGGGGCCCGTAACTTGGTAACGAAGGCTTTTGGGAAAAAAAAAAGTTATATGAAGTAATTTGGGATATTTTGACCCCCCTTATACATTTTCCCGAAAAGGAAAAGGGCCAGGGGCAATTCTTTGGTGTCCTTTTCTTTTTTTATGAATACAAAATTCCCCCCATCTCAGTTTAACACAAAGGATTTTCTCGAAATTATGGTGGTGATTTTTTTTTTTTTTTTTTATTGTACACAAAATGATACAGTGATACAGAATAAGAAAAAAAAAAAATATACCAAATGATAAAAAAATTTGGGTTTAAAAACATAATAATAAAGAATAATAAAAAAAACAAGTAAGGGAAAGAAAACAAACAATATATAGGGGGGGGTTTTGATTGTGTACAGAAAGCACCTAAGGAATTTAACACTTGTAGTTTGTACAAAGTAATGTTAATTGATTAAAATTACAGTTGTGTACAGAATGTAAAAAAAATTAAATAAAAGGGGTTTTTTATCATGTTAGTGTAACTATTGATGTTCTAGTATTTTGATAAATTTGAAGTAATTTGAAAGATGAATTTTTTTTTATTCTCTCGGGGAAGGTTTTATGATTTTAAATGTTTTACCCCCAGGGGTAGGGGTATTACAAGTTTTGGGTAACGTATAAATTAAGAAACGGTGACAAAAAAATTTTTTTGAATTTTTGGGGTGGGGAGCAATTCGTTTGTAGTGCTTCTAGTGGTA